>JABSTL010000785.1:0-21451 GCA_013759095.1 Fusarium sp. NRRL 29148
GATGAGGAGGTCGAGGATGGTCGGGAGGATAGAGATGGTGGTGGTGTTGGCGTCGTATTGAACTCGGGGGAGGTGGGGGTGTCGGAAGGTCAGGCCGACTCGGTAGTTAGAGATGAACTGGTTCTCGTATGTGCCCTCCTTGCCAGCGCCGTCGTCTTTGAAAGAGTGACCGTGATCACCGGCGAAGACGACGAGGGTCTCGTTGGCGATGCCGTGGTCGTCGAGGAGGTTCATCAAGCTGGCCATCCAGCCATCGTGCCAGCGAAGGGTGTTCAAGTACCTGTTAAAGTTGTCATGCACATTGTTCATGCCAGTGTGAGAAACGTAATCGTAGTAGGGAGTGCCCTCGGGAAGACCCCAAGCGTGATGGGTAGTGCTGGTGAAGTGAGTCAACCACATGCGCTGGTTGTTGGCGGTCGTGTTGGTGATGAAGTCTTGGAGATGAGGTATAAGGATGGGCTCGGGGTAGGCGAAGTAGTTGATCTTCTTGCCCAAGACGTCCGACTCGTTGAAGCGCCAGTGGTGCTCGAGCTGCTTCTTGGTGATGATGTGCTGGAAGCCAAGTTTGGCGTCGAACTTCTCTTGACGATCATACTCTTCAATCTCAGCCTCGAAAAGAGCTGTCTTCCACTGCAAATCGCGGAAATCGGCATCGTCAGAGGATGTGTTGGCCTTGACCTTGTTGAGCATGCTGAGAATCTGGGGAAGACAAGGTTGGTAGCTGTCGGTGTCGGCCTCGGCGAATTTCTCAACAGGCATGGGATAAGCTCCGCAATGATTGGCGCAGTAGCTCTTGGTTGACATTGTGGCGGCGGTATAGGCGGTTGCGACATTGATACCACCGAAACCCTCCTCCGCTTGATCGTGCCATGTGTAGTTAGGCTTCGCGTACGGCTTGCCGTCCTTGTCGGTGAACCCTTGCTTCAGGCCAGTGATCTTCTCAATGTGAGGCATCATCCATGACAGTCGCTCGTTGGCCGCTTCCTTCTCCTTGTCACTCTTGTTGAGATCCATGATGAGGCTGTGAGTATGGGAGCCTTGCTGCAGAGGCCAGAAGTCTGCACGTAGACTCTCCATAAGGATAAAGACGACGTGCTTGATCTTGACGTCACCATTGCCAAGCGCTTCTTTGAGTGTAGGTAGAATGTCTGTATCGAGGTTGGTGATCTTCAATGGGTCCTGAACGGGGTTGTAGTAGGGATCCTTCTCTTGCAGCGAGACCTGGGGACACTTGTGCTCGGAAATGATAGTGCTGCCCTTGCTAAGTGAACCGTGATAACCGTTCTTGAAGCGCTTAGGATCGAATCGGAAAAAGCCACGGGGCAGGTCTCCCTTCTCAGGCAACCAATCAACAGTGTGATTTCGGTACGCCTCACCAAGAGGGCTCATATCCTTGTTGACCAAAGGCGCCCAGCCCCTAAAGTACTCGCCATCAGGTTGTTTCCATGTCGAATTGTTGATCAAGTCAGGGAACGGGAAAGCGTTCTGGATCAAGCTTCGTTGAGCTTGGCAGAAATCGGGCTCGGGAGCAAAAACATCGAGCATCGAAACAGTGAGCGTGATTGACAACAAATCGTACGGCTTGGCAGGTCGAAAAATCAGCGTGAGCATGAGGAAAAGAGCGAGGGCAATTTTCCACAGCCACGAGAAGAATGGGATTCGCGCAAAGAATCGAGCAATCTTGCCTCGAACGGTGGCAAGCTTCTCTCCGCCCGCAGGCGGAGGGTTTTCGGCACTAGATCGGAAATCCTCATCCATCGAGTATGTATCGGTCGATTCGAGATCGGTATCGGCATTCTTGAGGGCTGAGTATCTGCCACGCTGGATACCAGGGATTCGCACGCGAAAGCTTCGGAAGTAGGAGTAGACTAGCGGGTGAAGCAAAAAGTTAGCAGGCGGATCAAAGAAGTCGACATCGCAGAGACGAACCTGAGAGGATGCTTTCGCCAATTGCGCCGACAAAAGCGCCAAATGCGCGGTAGAAGAATCCATGGATGGGAATGGCGATAATGAGCAGAACGATTCCGCAAGCTATCACAGCTTCGCTGCCGCTGAAAAGCACCTTCAGACCCTCCTTGCTTGTAGCGTAAGCTGTCGCATCGCGCCAATCGAGCTCTCCTCCAGTCTTAACGAAAAATCCAAGCTGCGATGCTGAGCCGCCGATCGAGATAAGTCTGCCAAGTCGGATAAACGTCAGTATGCAGGTACATCTCATCTCAAAATTGGGGGCCATCGCAATCGATCGCCGAGAAAATGACATACGTAGCAATGGTACCAAACAAACACCCGATCCAAGCCCACGGTGTCTTGGACTGGCTCAAAAACAGTCTCGCTATGCATATCGATAACAAGTCGAAGAGGAAGAAGGTCGGTAGGTATAGGATGAAGGCTGAGGCGGGCACGGTAAAGAAATGTGTCCACAGATGTAGCAGCTTGCTGGCGATCACCGAGACGAAGAAGACGCCGAAAACATAGGATACCGAGAAGAGGAAACACATTTTGCCTGGGCACCTTGCGCGGTCTGTTCGTTGAAAAGAGACTCAGACGCAGTGGCCGCTTCGCTGATTGTTGAAAGGAGGGAGGGCGGGCGGCGCGCACGAAAGCGAAAACGACGGCAATGTTGATTAGAGGTTTGTAGATGGGGGCGGAAAGGAGAGAAGGAAAAAAGGGAAGGGATCGGGGAAAAGATGAAGAAAAATGATGGAAATAAAACAGAGCCAAGAAGTCTCGCCTGTTTCCCCCCAAGCTAAAGAAGAGTTGGTTAATGACTGACAGGGCCGAGGTGTAGGTAGAGCGTGTGTCGTGTGTCGCAATGGACGGGAAAAAGCTGAGTCTGGAACTTGGGCGATTTCTGCTGCATGCACCTTCCTTTCCAATGAGCGGGAGAATGTGGGGTAGACACCATCAAAAAAAAACATCCAATGCCTGCAGAGTCAGACGCAGACCAAGATCTCGAGGCCAAATAAGAAAGGGGTCGCGTGTTCAGGGGTCAGTGGCACTTCCAAAAGTAGCTCATTAGCTCCCCGGCCGCCAGATTATTAGGGGCTTGTTTTAGCAGGGTACAGCCCCGCCAATGGTTTTTTTCTAGGGAAACTCAGGGTCGCAACGTGGCTAATACTATCGGTACTGTACTGTACCCAGAGGGGGGGAAAAGCTTGGCCTATTCTCGTGGTGTGCACTGCAGTTGGCGGAACAAATTGGCCGGCTGATATCACACAATATGGCGCATCTCTTTTGGTCAGCATGCAGTCACCGCTGATGGGCTTGATACTCAGAAGAGTATTGTTGTGTTTCCATGCTACGCCACTCGACAACGCCCAAGCATCCATGGCGTGCATACATGGGCCGCCGGGGCCGTAACAATGCTCTTCCGGGGTGGGGTAGCCAGGCTGTTTGTGGTAATTACTGCGTGGCACGAGTCCTTTGGGGAGTAGAGTTACTGGGCTGAAGGTATTTTACACCACGAACCAAGCGCCGATGTAATAACTTGCATGCACCGCCACCACTCTGCAGCAGTTTTCCACAGCCATCGCCTTGATTTGGGGGGTTCTTTTGAGCGGGGTTGGTTTATTTGACCACTACGCCTCTCCGACTGTTTCGATCTTCGATTGGGATCGTCTTTTTGATGGATTGCATTGGATTATCAATCCTGTCTGCCGCGGCTACACGATCAAAAACATGGAATGCTTGGCACAGTAAGCATAAACTAGATCCTTCAACCCTTCATAATCCGTCATCATATTCCATATTATTACCGGTACCCGTCTGGCTGCGGGATCGACCGTTGCGATTGCATACCTCCCTCCTTTCACAAGCTTCAAGCTACAGTTTCATCATGTGCTCACCGATGGATGAATCCTTTGGCGTCTCTCCATCTTACGGCCCTGGCAATATAACTGGTCGTGTCGTATCCCTTCCCCCCAGGGCTGACTCGTTTGGGAGTTGAGAGTTCGCAGCGGGTCCCCGTCCGTGTCGGCGTACGCACCCTTCTAGCGTGCTTCTGTCATAAAAAAAGAATCAGAGCCTTTCCAACGGCGGCAGTTCATCTGCAAAGGCTGCATTGACGAGCGGGGCCCTCTTCTCCTTTTTCGGTCAACACCTCCAGACGGCGAGATGCTCTAGACGCTCGGCATTGCTAACCGTGAAGGTCATAACATGCTCCCCCAATGTCAATTTCCGTCAATACGAGTATCTCCATCTCATAGACTTTCGATAGCTTCTCCTTTGTGTTCCGTGATCCGAGAAAGAGGCGGTAACGGCACACGAGATAGACGATCAGCTCTCCACTCCACTGTCATGCCGCTGGAACAAGCCATGAAACACCTTGTCCCTTGTCGTATCTGACGATCACTAATTTCTCGTTACATAACCGACCGTGAGTCGACGACCGAGAAAACAAAAAAACAGACCAAGTCAATGTGTACCTGGCAGAGTTAGCTCGTAAAGTCGAGCTATTGTTTTCTCTTGGTAATTGAGCACGCGACACATGATTCAAATCAATACGACATGGTCGGATGTGCCGAGTCTTTTAGTCACCAAATGGCGGCAATTTGCGTGGTACGAGCGTGATCAACATTGGCACATGGACAAGCTTTTCTGGTCGTGCACGTGGAGTTCGCTAAAATTCTCACCGCGCTAGCACAGATTTTGCTGTTTTTGTCTGCTATAGGGTAGTCTCAACTGCCAGTCACCTCAAAGATCAACAAGACTTGACGATGGTCGATTGATGTCATTTAAAATGTTGTAGACTTTTGAGGAACTTCAGATACATCTATTTCTATCATATTTATCCGTTAAGGCATGTGTTGGTGCAACGAGTCGGATAGAACATATGAACCTAAAACGCTGGATCAGCTGAGGATGGAATGCTACAGTGACCTGAGAGCTATTTGATAGCCCGTGCGATTACTGACCTGATGGTTGCAGCAATTAGTGTTGTCACCCATAGAGCCCTTAACCTACACTCTTGAATAAAGTCATAATATTCTCTTATCTTCACTTTTTCTATGTGTTTATCTTAAAAGTGGCTTGCACCCTGTTGTCATGTGACATGTGACGTGTAGAGTTGTCCACCTTCTCCTAATAACGACTGAGTGATGTCTCTGTTCTGAGATACTACCTGCTTCACTTGACTTTACCCTCCACCTAATCCGAGAATTTCTACTTGTCCATGCGTTTTTGGACCAGATTGACACAATGACGGTCAAATTTCTAGGTGAGCACGAACAGTGCGACAAAGCCTGTGAATCCAAATCAGGACTTAGGGATCATTCAAGCTATTCATGAGGGCGTTCGATACCCTTATGAATACGAAGAATGCGATAAGGGCTTTACTACCTGAAGGTACATACTCGGCTCCACGGGCTCTTACTGTTTACCCGTCTATGTCCCTATTGAAAGGACCGCTCTGCAACAGCATAGGATGCCTGAAAACATAGCTGAGAGAATCACACACAATTACAGCGGTCTATATCTGCTCGAACCCTGAGACTTGCTCCTCTGCAATGGCCAACCGCCAATTTGACGAGGGGGGGAGCCAGGCTAAATCCCCATACAATAACGGGCGTTGCTACCTCCGGTGCGGAATGTCTAAACGAGATGGTTTCCTCACATGTACCTCTGTGAGACTGTCTTCGATTCTGTTATCGACTTCGATACGGCTCGTTTCACTTTTCATAGCTGGAGGAACGATACACTGCTGAAAAAAGAAGACAGTTAAGACTCTCAGACTCTCAAGCCGTTGTGTACCGTGTTCGACTCCCTGAGTGCTGCGAAGACATATCGATCACCAGAAAATGCCGGACAAGATCCCAGATGACCAATTATGCGATGCTGAGACTTGCAATAATCGTACGCTCTCTGAGTTGAACAAGTGTCTTGAGAATGCCCACCAGATAGCTCTGGGCTGGCATACCAATCAGTGCATGGGAGACTTTCGGCTCTGTAGGCGGCGACGCCAATTGCCACGAGAAAGCAGTGGACCAAGGCTAACAGGCCACCTGGGATCGTGCCCAAAGGGTTCGAGATGGCAAGAGGCCGTCATCGGGCCTTTTTATACTGGATAACGAGTTATCGCAATCCTCCCAACAGTCTTTGGAGATTGCAATTGGTGATCGTGTTAACGGCCGAACATTGAATAACACTCTAGCAAAGCGTCCAGAACGATCCCTTCTCACAAGCAATCCACACAACTCAGTTCCCAATTCCTATCAAGGAGCGTACGGTCCACCGAATGGCGAAGAAATTCGACTCGGTGTCTGATCTTTCGACCCGGCTGACGAACGTGCATGAAGTTGCGTCGGAACTTCAGAAAATTGGCATCTCAAAGGAGTCAGTCTTTCTCGCTTACCATCAATCAAAGACAGATCTGTCAATTTTGAGAAACGTCCTTGCGACTGGAGGTTATAGCGATATCCTGCCACGCCACGATAATTGTATTCCGATACTTAAAGTTCCAGCCACTGCCGGCGCAGTCCGGTTTAGGATTTTCCTCTGAAACTTCAGTCTATTTTTTCTGTCTTGATCCTCGTCATTGTTTTTGGGGGAGCAATCATTGTGCGCTTGTCGACTACCAACGGACAGAACTGATGCTCGACAAATTCGATAGCTAATGCAATTCTGTGGAGAGTCGAGGGTCTGAGTCGCAGCCAGAAGAAGTGACAGCCATTTCGCAGAGGCAGATCCCGGTTTTCTTCGACCGGAAAAAGACCGTGAATCAGGTGGCCCCGCGACAAGCTACGCGACAGATGTCGACTCCCGACATGAAGGATCGCGTAGGAGGCGACTCCGGGGAAAATCCGATGTGGGGATAAGCGACAGCGAAGGGAGTCACGCAGTCAAGCTGAAAGTCATGATCAGCAACATTTGCGTAGATTTGTAGCGATGTCGGACGCGTCGATGGCGGGGCAAACCGTGATTGGTGTACAATACCTTTTTAGGGTTAGCAGCACGCCCAATCGCGGTAAGTGGATTACGGAAGCTGTGGTCCGTCTGCGTCACTTTTCCGGCCGTCGGCTGCCAATGACCCAATGACTCTCGAAAACTTTTGCGGACTGCATATATTAGACTACCCCGGACATTTAAAACACTGCCGAACCCCTGCGATTCGAATTGTAATCAATCGAACTAAGATCTTATCAATTCTAGACGTCAATTGCAGCAGCAGCCCATTTCCCAAGATGTCTATCACCAGCCACAACGCGACCAATCCCTATTCGAGCGTCAACGACCTCCTCAGCAATGTCCGCAACTTCAAGATCATCGAGTCGACCTTAAGAGAGGGAGAGCAATTCGCCAATTCGTACTTCTCAACCGAGACCAAGATCAAGATCGCCAAGATGCTCGATGAGTTCGGTGTCGACTATATAGAGCTCACGAACCCGGCTGCCAGCCCACAATCCCGGGACGACTGCGCAGCTATCTGCAAGCTCGGCCTCAAGGCTAAAATTCTAACACACACAAGATGTACCATGGAAGATGCTAAGCTTGCGTGCGACTGTGGAGTCGACGGTGTTGATGTCGTTATTGGAACGAGCCGTGAGTACACACGTACCGCTTGTTCGAGGATCGACTGACATTGATCAGAATTCCTCCGGGAGCATTCCCTTGGCGGCAAGAACATGGCCGCTATCACCAAGCAAGCCATTGAGGTCATTGAGTATATTAAGAGGTATGCGCACGACCGGCTGCTTGAAGACGGTAGCTAACAGTTGCCAGCCGAGGATGCGAAGTCCGTTTCTCAAGTGAAGATTCTTTCCGGTAAGCTGCGCCTACGTCTCACTACGCCGATCCCTGTCGTCGACCAGTCGATATTCCTTGCTCGAAAGGACCCTGGCTTTAGAGAGACATGACAAGTAGAATCTGGAGGATTGCGCGGGATCATTCGTGAAGATTGAGCTCTGTCTCTCATAAGATTGCGGGTCTAGAGCCTCTGCTTTGCTTTGCCCAACAAGTCGAGAGAAAGACTCCATGTCATGCGCTTCTCCAGAGGCTCTGCTTCTCCAGTCTGTCTTAACGGTTCTTCGAGGGGCTCGGTTGACTAAAATCAGCAGCATCGCTAACATGTATGAAGATCTGATCTAGTCGATTTGCTCTCAATCTACCGTGCAGTCAACAATGTCGGCGTCAACAGAGTAGGCGTGGCAGATACCGTTGGTTGTGCTTCACCAAGACAGGTCTACGTAGGTAATCATGTTCATTCTGACTCTGCATGATGCTGACCATTCACAGGATCTTGTCCGAACTCTCCGAGGTTGTGTTTCCACCGATATCGAGGTTCACGTAAGTGCTGCTGTGAACCCGTCTGCATACCTATTTGCTAACATGTGACAGTTTCACGATGATACAGGCTCTGCTGTTGCGGTTAGTTACATTTTCTGAGATTTCCTAGGAGACGAGAAGCTGACCATTCCAAGAACGCATTTTCTGCCCTCGAAGCCGGCGCTACACGTAAGATCACCCTCACGGAATTACTCCCTCTATGAAAAGCCAGACGATGCATCGGACACGAGACTTTGAGACGAGATTCCGGGTCAACAGCATCGTCAACGGCGTCTTCACGGGCGAATATCAGGCTAACTTACTGCTACACAGACGTCGACACATCCGTACTCGGCATTGGAGAACGAAACGGCATTACCGCTCTTGGAGCTCTCGTGTGTTAACCTTATCCTCCTTATGAATCTGAACATAATCTGACTCGAAACTACAGATGGCTAGAATGATGCCAACCTCCAGAGACTACATTCTTTCCAAGTACAAGCTCCACGAACTCAAGAAGATCGAAGATTTCGTCGCAGAATGCGTTGAGATCAACGTGCCATTCAACAACCCGATCACCGGCTTCTGCGCATTCACCCACAAGGCCGGCATCCATGCCAAGGCAATCCTCAACGACCCCTCCACGTATGAGATCCTCAAGCCCGAGGATTTCGGTCTATCAAGATATGTGCACTTCACGTCACGACTCACCGGCTGGAACGCCATCAAGAGTCGTGTTGACCAACTTGGTCTCAAGATGACCGACGCCCAGGTCAAGGAGTGTACGGCTAAGCTCAAGAGCATGGCGGATCTCAAGGTGATGACACTTGATGAGAGCGATGCCTTGATCAGAAGCTTTCACTTGGAACTACAAAATGAAAATGGAGCATAGATAAAAGAAGAAGAAGGGTGCTAGCAAAGTACCCTGGTCTGCCACAAAACATAGGAGACCAGCGCTCTGGCATCGTTAATTGTTCAAAAGTTTTTCTTCCTGTATTAAACTTTAAACCTGGCTCATCTGTGCTTTGAAGCTTGTGATATCCTACCTAGTACGGCTGCCTGGGCTGCCTAAATTACGCCCACCTCCACACGTGATTTCGCGACTGGTTTTCGTGCACCAGCCAAACCAACAGGTCCCTGTCACGTATAACAATGCAAGAATGTGGATATTAGCCCCCAAACGCATGCTCACATCGCGTATAAATCAGTACAGCGCGCCGCCTCCAAATAAATCACCACTGAGCTTCTAAATAACTGACCTCCACCCCATTACCATGTATCTTCGCGAGAAGCCTGACCCTCCGACAGTCGGCTGCTACCCGGGCCTCGGAATGAATCTTCGCTATCATGACTGTCACCACAAAGGCGAAATTTATCCAATTGGAATTCACTATAACTCCCGCGGGGCTGAATCCGATATGTTGCTTGTGCGGGAGGCCGCCATGATGATTGTGATGAATCAATTGACAGATAAGCCTAACTGGCACATAAAGGTATGAATGCTTGCATGTAATATCGGTTGGTATGAAGCTTATTGGATTCAAGGTTTTCGACGAGACCATCGCCGAAAAATGGATTCAAGAAGCCCTTGCGCTTCCAGTTGATCCTTTGTATGATGAGATCGTACAGAACAAAAACCCAGGAACCAGACATTCGCACAAGTATGGCCCCGATAGACTCAAGTACATCCTAGATCGGGGCTGTCTTGAATATGTAAGAATCAATCTTCACAACTTTCTCCATGCTAACCACTCGCAGTGTATCGAAGAGCTCCGTGTCAAGGCTAAATTCTTTGAAAAAACTGGTCTCATACCAGCTTTGGATGCAAACGCAACCGTCATCAAATCGGACACGTTCATCGATGAGAGCCTCCATGAGCATCTTCGGGGCGCTTTTGCGAAGCTGAAGGAAGAACAGAAAGACAAGCCAGACTGGCATCCTCGCAGCTATGACATGGTACAGAACCTTGTGCACCCGTCTCTATACCCCCTTGTCTATGGTCGTTCTCGAGTCTTTCGCGATGAGGTTGTCGGTGTCGAAGATGCCGTTGAAAAATGGAGTGGCAAAGGAGAAGTCATACCGAAAAGACCTGCCGATGTCCCAGAAGAATACAATGGACGCTACGAATTTGCTGGCATGAAAACCCATGAATTGTTTTGGTCCGATTCCTATCAGTGGCTTCCGTCCAATGTCAAGCTCATGGATGATGGGAGTGTCAAATTGACAAGCTACATTAACAATCTACATCCCAAGCATACTGATATATACGAGACGGTTGAGAAACTCATCGAAAGAGCTCTCCCCGCCTGGGATCATAGTGTGTCGTTTGTGAGAGACTGGAACGTCGTCTCCGCTGGACGGACTAAGGCTCGCTTCCCACGTCCTGAGAACCCCGAGTGAGGAACAGCCATCCACTGTAATAAGACTGCGAAAAGACCGACTAACGCCCGCAGTGACGACAACGAGGCAAATTGGACCCCCAAAATTGATGACTGGACGCCTGATGATGCAGGGGAAGTTGAGTATGAAGACGTCATCAGAGATGTAGATGGCGACCTCCTTTATGACACCCGCAAGAAGAATGCTTGGGAAGAGATCAGAGAACCCGTTCAACCTGAGGCCCCCGAGTTCAAAGCATGGGACTATGGTGTCAAACCAGGAATGTCACTTCGCGAACGGTTCAAGGATCTCCAAGTCATCGTCAAGATGGCCTCCATCGAGCTCACCCCAGACATGCCTGTATTTCCTCCTGGAGGGTGGCACGTTGAAGGCCAAATGAACGAACATATCGTCGGCACAGCTCTTTACTACCTCGACTCTGAGAATGTGAAGCCAAGCTATCTGCAATTCCGTATGCAGACCGACTATTATCAAGAGGACTGGAACGTAGGACAAGAGGCCTACGGCTGGATGGAGCAGGTCTATGGTACAAGGTTGAACGGCGGTGATTGTCTGCAGCGATATGGAAAGATTGAGACGAAGCAGGGTAGGTTGTTGGCGTTCCCCAATGTTTTCCACCACAGAGTTTCACATGTGGAATTGGATGATATGAGTAAACCGGGCCATAGACGGTTTATAGCACTTTGGCTCGTTGATCCGAGGACGAGGATCATCAATACGGGCAACGTACCGCCTCAGCAGAAGAGCTGGTGGATGGAGGCTACGTTTGGGGGCTTGAGTGGTGATGACGCCACTAAAATTCCAAACGCGGTTGCGAAGCTGGTAGCTCAAGGGGAGCCAGAGCATCCTGGGTTGAAGGCTGCGGCAGAGAGTGGTAAGCCTCTTCCGGCGGAACTGGTGAATATGGTGGAGAATGAGGCAGATGATTCAGCCACGCCAATGTCGTTGGAAGAGGCGAAGGAGCATCGCCTGAAGTTGATGGACGAGAGGACTCGCTATCAACGAGATGCTGAGGAGAAGTGGTCTGCTATCCAGTATAGTTTTTGCGAGCATTAGCCGTTGTGTTGAAGTTAATTTTATGCTTGTCTCAACGTACAGGCGTTTGGGTTTTGGTGTAGGTTTGAAGGACGTTATGCAGCGTTAGATACTTTAAGAGTCTAAAACAATCACTAAGGACAGTGGCTTCATTGTATGAAGATGTGACTTATTGAATAATTTACAACATGATATAGTGGAAATTGAAAGCGGCAACAGACAGTAGGGTATAGAATGCTTATGATAGAATTACATGCCGAAATGTTGTCTAACAAGACGGCTGATGCCGTTTCTCAATTGAAATGATCCGTAAGCAGACCCTGAGTTTGCATCGTCCCATAGCTCAAAAGCAATCGAGCTTCTCGGCAACATCCTCTCGAACCTCAATAGTTGAAGTCTCATTCCCATCATCAAAAAGAGTACCAACCTCCTCCAATGAAAGACCTTTCGTTTCAGGAAACATAAAGTAAACAACAGGAGCACCAAAAAGGGGCACGATGACAAAGACCAGATAGTACTTCCATCCGACCTGAGCGAAGGCGATATGCGCAGGCCGCGTATAGACTAGTTGCATTTGCCAATCAGCTCGTCGATATCAAGATGGAATGCCACTTACCCAGAGTCATGATGAACAGGCCAATGACGGAATAGCTCACGCCCTTGGCGCGGATAGAAGTGGGAAAGATCTCAGTGCAGTATATGTAGCTGATGGTATAGATGCATGTGGCGTAGAAAGTAACAAAGACGAACAGGAAGATTACACCAGCTGCGTTGATCGCGTGGTTGTTCTTGTTCTCAGCGGCAACAGCGACGATGGCTGCCTCACCGGCTACCATCAGCGCACATCCGATCTGGATATGATCAGTATGTCCATCATGGAAAAGGAGATGAGGATGTATCACGTATCAGTCCAACAGTAAGCATAAGAGTTCTACCATACTTATCCACGAACATAGCGGCCACCCAATTGAGGAAAGCCGCCCAAGCCGTGTACACTCCGTAGAGAAGGAGTGAGAGGTAACCCGCTAGACCGAGGCCGTTGTACAGAAGCACCTGGTAGTTGTTGATCACAAGTACTCCAGTAGATTGGGCGATATACCTAGAGTTTGGATCAGCTCACGTTTGAGACACGCTGTAGCCGGTGGCGCTAAGGTTGAAGTACTGAACAAATATTCCGATGAGAATTCGCTTGTGATAGGAAAGCTTTCTCATGAGGCCAACGAAGGATTTGGGTTCACTAGACTCAGCCATCAACTGGGTCTTGATAGCAAAGCACTCAGATTGGGCCGCTACATTGTTCGAGTCCCCGGCTTGATGGTGAAGCTTGGTAAGGACATCGAGGGCCTCGGCCCCACGGTCTTGCGTTACGAGCCACCTGGAAGACTCTGGGATGAGCGATGATCCTAGCCAAGAATACCGGGAGTGACAGCTGTGAATGGGTCATGGCGTCAGTGATGTGATAGTTCGAATGCAAAGGTTGCTCATTACTGACCGGGAAGAGCAAGGCAGAGCCGCCACTGCATTTGAGGATTGGTAGCGAAGTAGCACCCGAGTCCGGCCCAGGCGGCAAAGTTCTGTAAACGGAAGACGGTATTAGTCATGATGGAACGGGTTAGAGGCCGGGATGAAAGGGAACTGACATAGCCGAGAACGAGACAGAAGCCATGAGCTCCGACCATGCGGCCGCGGATATGTGGCGGAGCAACTTCTGACTGATACAGAGAAATGATAACATTCATCATGCCGGACCTGATAGGATTGATTAGCTTAAGCTCTGGGATGCATACGTGAGTAGCGTAGTGACACTGTGAACCTACCCAAGACCATTGAGGAATCTTCCCACAAGCAACATAGCAATGTGTACAGCAGCAGCCTGAAATATGACCGAGATGACACAAACAGCACAGATCCCCTGTACCGTCCTTTTTCGTCCAAATTTATCGGCAAGCTTAGTCATAAGGAGGCAACCGATGATGCCTCCAGCGGAGAAAAGGCCGTTCGTCACTAGATCAACTCTCGTTAGCAGAAGCCTCCAGGTCTTGTTTGAGTCTTCCGTACCGCCGATCATCGAATTGGCATAGTCTGCACAGGGGCCCGTGAGGTCGAGATTAAAATAGGAGAAGAAAGGGGCAAGGCCGAAGACTGTGCCCATGATGGAGGCGTTGAAGCCATAGGTGAAAGAGCCAAGAGCTACGAAAAATACAAGGGCGAAATTGTATCTCGTCGCTGGAATCGACGTGTTGTTCATGGTTGCAGCCATCTCGTTTCTACTGCTCCTGAAGATGTTTACTATTTGCCCTTACCTTCATCTAGCGAAGGGGGAGATGCTGTAGTGCTCGATTTCTGGGCAAAAGTTACTGCATCTATATATGCAGACGATCTGGGGTGCGGGGGCCGTTTCTCCGCATCTGGGGTAATAGATCGTGGGGAAGTGATCCAGGGATATCTCAGCTTGGCCCTGGGCAAGGTGTCGTCCAAGGAGAACAAGACGCGAAACCAGAGGCAAACAAACGACGGCCTCTTCGGCATCTCAAGAAGCCGTCAATCAGCCACGGTACCCAAATAGGTCGTTTAGTGAGTGAGGCGGCGTCTCGGCGAGCTCGACTTATGATGTGCTTGGAAAGATTGTGGCGGAGTATCTAAAAGCAAAGCATGTGCCTATCCCGAGAAAGTTTCTTGATCGCGGAAGAATCTAGTTTGTCTTATATTTCTACCATAATAGCGCGTTTTAAATAATGTTTTCGATATAAAATCAGAGTTGATTTTGTATGACATGAAAGTAAATATATCAGGAATGTAATCCTCAAGCCAAGGACTTTGGGCTGGCAGATCTAGGAACTGATGCGGCGAAAAGGTCTCAGCTGAGTATAGAGGTGTAGTTACCTAAGAGGTAACTACACCCTGCTTAGCATTATTATGGTCTTGCCACCCTTGAATATCCTCTTGAATGTGTGCTGCTAGTAGATCTGGCTGAATTGCATCTTTCTAAATTTGGAGCCTAAGCTCTGTTGGAAGAGCTGAGAATAAGTGCAATACTAACGCCATATCAAAAATGGGAGGATAATAAGTGTAAAAGCTCTAGAATTTGGCACGTGCTATTATGTTTAGGGTTTGTGATGGTTGAGATGTATGATGGGTAATGTGGCCTAGGTAGATAAAGGAAAGTTAGAGGGCACAATATAAATCATACGGTGATTAGGGTTTTAGGCAGGATGTCATGAGTGCCACGCAATACAGAGTATAGAAGTGTAAATGGACATACTTTTCTCTTATAGCCTCGCCTTGGCCTGTATGGTGTATTGGACGAGTCGGAGTTTGTTACAACTATGGGGATGACTGCCGTGTATAAGGTTAAGCTTTGAACTGCAAAAACAGGTAATGAATGAGAACACAAAGCTTTTACTCAGAACCTTTCAAGATGAGTTTGCTACAACAAAGCTTGCATTTAAGATCAAAGGCTACCGCCTACTTCATGTTGACATGAAGAGCTAGACTAAGTCCCCAACAGTGCACAAGTGAGACGGGTGGGATTTAAAGCCTCCAGTTCTAGCAATCCAGGTATTTAATTTATCGAAAACAATCTTTTGTCTTCGGCATCTATCTTAATCCTCAATACTTATCCCACCCAAGAAGATATATGCTAGGGTTGAAAAATGCCTCAGGCTCGTCTACTCGCGTCTGTTCGTAATACCTATGTAGCGATTCTGCAAAGTAGAGTGAAGACTTGCGGTACTCTGCATCCGGAATTGGTACAATATACTCCCAGTGCTTCCGAGAATCTTCATCCAGGAAGTCTACCGTCATGAGCCTTCTGTCGCCTGCATAGAAGCCCCCCCTGCAAGGAGGAGCGTTTGACTTTCGCTTTAGGTTGTAATCGACAAGCTATATGGATGGACAACTCGCATTTGAGCTTAGGTATGAAATCTGGTCAAATGCTAGACATTCTCCGCGATTATGGTCCTCATAAAGTTGCGACCCCCATTCAGGCCTATACTCAATGCCGAATACCAAATTAGTCCTGCTAAATGCTCTCAAAACTTTCTCCAAGTCGAATTCCACGCTTTCCGGTCGTAAGACAAAGAGGTCATGTCCTTGGTTTGTAAGCGTGACATAGAAGGGGGCACTACCAGATAGATAGTACCCTATCGAGGCATACCCACGTTCTTTGACTGAGGCAAAGGCCTCCTTCACCATCAATCTCGATTCGTGGCAAGTATCCCACAGCCCCAGATCATAGATCTGTGTTGATATATCACTCATTCTCTCCCCATTGACACTGATGAAGTCTTTGTCCGGCAGCGGTATACCTAGAGCCAAGGGGTGCAGTCTGTAGGATCTGTTGTCCGGCACGTCCTCGAGCCGGATCGAAGGTTCTTGAGAAGCATCGAATACTCGGAAGATACGAACTCCTGCGGGCTCCGGGCGGCCAGCAATAGCTAGTTTCCAAATCTCTAGCCTAAGCTCAGTTGGGAGTAAGTGGCAAATGCTTCCGCCCCTGCAGCCGCTGCTTCTATTAGGCTGCTTAAAATTTATACTCAAGCTCACTCATATTCACGCTCGCAGGCTGTCATAGGGATATTGGGAGAGCAGAGAAGAGATGGAATTCAGTCGGCATGATTGAGGAATTTTGTTCCGAAAGTGTAAGGAGATTGTATAAGACTCAGTGCGACACACGATAGGGGATCTTGCTGAGGGTAGGAGAATACTTTTAGGTGATGAAAGAATGGGAAATGATATTGTCCAAAACAGCGGGACGGGGAGAAGTATATATGCACAAAGAAACAATTAAAACTCTGGAGGTCACATGCACATTATGCGTGGGGACTGCACGGAAATGTAGAAGAACCAAAGCTCTCACCCCAAATGAGTTGATTGGACAAGGTCTGTTCATTGATACTGAAACCTTACGGCGTCTCAACGAGACATATCAAGCCAACGCACTGAAAAGTCCAAATTTACTTCAGCTTGTAAAAGGCAAAATGAACAACAGAGTTTCTATCTTGGCACACATACCACTCAGTACCATCTGTACAGTTAAAGTTCTGCGCAGATGTAATAAGCTCTCTAGGTTCTCTCTGCCAGAATAAGCTCTCGGCCACAAATATCAACTGCAAATAACACTTCTAGCCCACAACTTAGGCATGTAATAAGCTCTCAATCACAGGTCTTAACTACAAAGAGCACAATAAGCCCGTAATTTACACTTTTTGATCCAGGCACTATGATAAAGTTCCAACAGTACATGAGTTGAATGAGTGACGACTAAACGAAAAACTTTTTCTTAACCTTGAAAGCCACTGCCCTACCTTGTGGAATATCCATCTTGCCGGTCCAAACTGGTCTCTTCGAAGTGATTATCTACCTCAAATGGTTCACATGAGGAGCTGATTGGTGGCAATTGAGTTTATTTAGATTTAGTCATTTGTGAGCCGGTGCTGTTCTTTGCAACTTGGTCTAGCTTTAGCCAACATCATGAAGTTTCCAGATCCTCGCATCCAAGAAGTCCGATTCGATCTTCAAGACAGCGCCCATGATTGGATGCCGTGTACCTAGGAGCTGCCCATAAATGACTTGCCACTTCATTTGCGAGACATGCATAGTAAATAGATGACGCTCGAAAATTCCCACCTGCTACTGGATTCAAATACTCCCACTCATTCAGGTTATCTTCTCCTTTCTCGAGAGGAACTGGAACGAACTTCCTGGCACTCGCGTGAAATTCTATTGTGTTGCTGTCGTGAGACGAAGCGGCGCCTTTCTTCCGCCTCAGGTTTGTGTCAACCAACCACAGGCGTCGTTTGAGCGAGAATAAACACAGAAAGTCGATGGCAAGTGTCACATCGCGCCAAGGCCTGGTGGTACTCTCGTCCCGGATGCTTTCATACTCTATACCAATTTCCCGACAAGACTCCACGGGGCAGGGAGATGATTTTGGAGTGCCGGGAAACCTTTCAATGGGACCCCAGTTGGTAGCGAAGAAATTCTCAAATTGTAGGATGAAAAGGTCCGAGCCTGGCCAGACAGACAAGTAGAAGGGGTTGCTGCCTGAGCAATAGCTTACTCTCCCGCGTTCGGCTAGTCCCCAGGGATTGTTTGAGGGGTTAGCGAAGTGCTTCTGAATAACACGTCTCGATTCCTTGCAAACGGTCCACAGCCCGCAATCAATCATGTAGGTCGAGATAATATCGTCTGGAGGTCCCTCGGGGCCCTTGTAACACTTGGTTCTCAGGGGAGCGCCAAAATACCAGGGCCTGTTGTATTTGCCTGAGCTTAGCGAAACGTCGGTCGAAAAGGAAGGCTTCTTGCTTCTTCCATGTATATTCACGATATAATTCCTCAGCGAGGTAGGTCGATTATCCTCATATAAGGGTGACTTATGTACCTGAAAGATTTGGACTCCACGGTGGTGTGACCGAATGGCAAAACACCAGATCTCGTCCCTGAGTTCTCGCGGAAGGAGAGGGAATTTGTGGAAAGTAGTAGCCATGTTAGTGAGTTAAGTTCGATGGTGGTGCGGAGCACGAGGAGGTCGTATATATGAAGTGATGATAAAGATTCGTTGTTCAGGTTAAGTAGAAAGGAAGAGACAAGGGAGGGATCCGGACGAAGAAGAGATATTTATATGATTCAAGGGCGTGGAGGCTTATGTCCTCGGGCTATCGTGTAAAATTAAACTTTTGTGTTATAAGATGCTTCTACTATTATTCTGCTTTTAATTGGGAGACTTATCTTTGTTGAGGCTATGCGTATATTGCCTTTCGAAAGCTAAAGTTAAATGGGATTTTTCAGTGTGTTGGCTTGATATGTCTCGCTGAGGCGTCATAAGCTTTAAGTATCAATCAATAAGATGCTTCTACAATATCGGTCACTTGACTGGTATGAGGAATAAAGTTTCAAAGCTTGTTGTAACATACATCAGTCACCGTGTGTGTGTGTCTTGATAAGCAGTCTAAGTTGTGAGCTAGATAACTTACCTGCATTTGAAACTTGTGGATAAGAGCCTATATCAGGAAAGAAAACTCAGTCTTGCAGTTCATTATTACAGTCAATGCTGGATCTGAGTTTCTCTGTGGACTCAGTAGGCGACTGAAGTCCAGTCATAGCAGCTTCTATATGTCCTTGGCCAAGTTTAATCTGACCCTCGAAATTACTCCGTTAGACGTCTCCCATGTTACATGAAAATCTCCGCCGGTATAGACTAGCTCAATGTCGTGAGTTTCTTTTGCTGATTGCCAACACATGGCATTTACTAAATAAGCTCAATGGACCGTAGCCCCTCTCCGCCCATCTCCTGGAAATGGATGTTTGTTTTTTCCGTGCAAAAGTATCCCACTCTCTTATACTGAGCCCAGGTACTCTCGCCCTGGATTGAAGTGCCCGACGCTGCTCGAACCAGGATTCCATGGATTTGCGGTGTTTCAGTCAATAGGCCAACTCTGCGATTGATCAACTCGAGGACGGGTAAACATCTTATCTCACCCCGCTCATGGTACTCCAGCGTATCGTACACGTAACTCAATGACGAAGGGCCAAACTTTCGGAGCTAGCAGGACAGCTTCAGCGTAGCATCATGGGCCATATTGTTGACTGTATATGTGGCTTGAACCTTCAGGTCCAGTACCATTTACTCTATATACTCCCATGAATCGGAAACGCTGCTGCCGTCTATCGCTAAGGTAAGCTTGGAGCCAGACTTAGGAGATGGGTTGACCTTCTTTAGACGGTGGGAGATCTTGCCGTCCACCGATGCCCAAGACCATGAGGGAACAGACCGGCCAGACGGTCGCCTTTGGGCTCCTGAATCCACCATCCATAGGAGATTGAAAGGCAGGGTTTGTGACCAAAGGACGGCTGCATACTTGAAGCCCGTGCTATGCTGGATAAAGTATGCTACACCAGCAATGGCCATCATCTTGTCGCTATCATTTGTAAGGTTGCGGACCGAATAGCTCGTCACCACCTCATACCACCGCAGGTGGAATTCTGCCTTCTCCTTCATATCTTGTCCTCTAAAAGACCAAAGAAAATTAAAGGCTCCTCTAATACTGAGTCGCGCAGCGTTGGTCCTTTTAGAAGACATTTGCGCGTCGTATCGCCGTTTCTTATCGGCTCATAGTCTATGCTTGGGTTGTCGTACCACCTTTTCCTAACTGTGTTCCTAGCCGGGCGTTTAACTGGTCTCGTAGAAGATCCAGCATGCCGTATGATCGTCCTGCTGCAAAGCCGTTTTGGTGGTTCACGGCCTGGGTGAGGGACTGTCGACGCGATCAGAGTACCATCCTGGCTAAACTGGGTATTCAAAGGATACTCTTCTTCGAGATGACACTCAGAGGTAGTCAATGTGTTACACTCAAACATCATAAGACCTGAGCAGGAGTGCAGAATCCTGCCAGCCAGAAATCTTTCTTGAAAGGTCCAACCTCTTGTAGCTAGAAACGATCGATCCACCTTCTCTCCGAAGAGCTGGACCAGGTCGGGATACTTGGTCGACGAACGAACGACTAGTGAAGATTTCCGGTTGCTGCAGAGAACGCAGTCGTAGGGGAAGAGATCCTTGGGTCTGTAGCAACCGTCTTCTGAGTTCATGGATGCTGTCGCTGATATCACGACCTTGGCCCTTGCGTAAATGAGACCCATATCACCAGACTCCTCTTCCCATTCCTGGGTGCGTTGCATAATGCAGAGCGAGTCGACCCAGAGATATTTGATCCTTAACTTGTAAGTTATATCAACGGCGCCTCGAAAGTTCGGGTCTAGGGACTCTATCAGGATCGTTTTCATCGTTTCTTCATTATCCTCCTTGAGCTCAGACTTGACAGTTGTACCTAGCAGCGACTAAGCGCAGCATATTCAACAATAGTGTCTGGCCGGATTTGGCCACTCAACACGAGCTGTACGACTCCCTTGTCCGTCTTTTGGACATCAATAAATCTCTTAGGAAGATATCGCTGGCTGGCAGATCGAATGAAGTGATTCCGACAATTATGGTGCTCTCGTTCGCATTTCTCAACTATTCCTCGAGCCCAAGCAAATCTGTTCTCAGAGCTCGTCATATTGGACTGCCTACAATTATGACTGCCGGATACTAGAGCACGGAGTAAACAATGGACACGCAGTCAGCATCTGCTAGACGTACCATAGCTGACGTCTTCGATTTCTAGCCACGGGAATAGACTGGACCCTTTCTTAAATAAGCGAATACGAAGCAATTGTCCGCAGCCAAACTTCCTGGTCGCTGAGACTTGGACTGAGAATTTCACGGCTTCATCGCCTTGTTCACAGTCACGAGGATTACATGACCTTGAGATTGTGGAAAGTAGAGGCGTGGTGATATCTGGTTGCCTGGCGATAGCCTTTTTCGACAGTGTTCTGGGAACTGGAGCCGCCTGGGCGTCTAAGGGCGAATGCCAAAGGAGACTACATAGATGGAAGTCTTGAGAGGACTGCCGGAGTTGATTCTTGGTATAAAGCTTGTACTCTTCCTTTGATCGCTTTAATCTCCAGCGAGTGCCCCGGGGAATAGAGGACTGGTCGACTATGTAGCTACATCTTCCACACAATATGCAGCATTTTCCTTGTGATATTTCAACAGCGACGCGTAACATAGCGACCTTTGAGCACAGAGTAATGAGAGAAACCAAGGGCCGAACCCGGCGCATAGGTAAGGGAACGCTAACATTAGTCAGTAGAGCAATATGATGGCGATTAATGGCGATAGAAGAAGGAAAATCACGAAACTAGGTTCTCTCTGCTGGAA
>JABSTL010000787.1:0-40636 GCA_013759095.1 Fusarium sp. NRRL 29148
CCAGAATCTCCCCGCTGGCTTCTCACCCACGACCGACACGAGGAGGCCGAGCGTGTGATCGCCGCCATTCGCGGCTTCGAAGTCGACAGCGATGAGACCCGCGCTGAACGCGACCGTGTCATCGACTCCATTCGCGCCTCTGGTTTCGCTGCTCAGAAGAGCACACCCGTCAAGGCTCTCTTCACCGGTGGAAAGACACAGCATTTCCGCCGTATGCTTCTCGGTTCGGGATCGCAGTTCATGCAGCAGGTTGGTGGCTGCAACGCTGTTATCTACTACTTCCCTATTCTGTGCACCGACATCTTTGGCGATAAGAACTTTGCTCTTCTGCTCGGTGGCGTCAACATGATTGTTTACTCCATCTTCGCAACTTCATCATGGTTCCTTATCGAGCGTGTTGGCCGTCGCAAGTTGCTCCTCATCGGTACTGCTGGTCAGATGCTTTCCATGTTCTTGACCATGGGTTTCCTCATTCCCGGTGGTACTGACCCTGGTAACAATGCGCCTCAGATCTCAAAGGGTGCTATCGCTGGTCTCTTCACATACATTGCTTCGTTCGGTGCTACATGGCTGCCTCTTCCCTGGTTGTATCCCGCTGAGATCAACCCCCTCAAGACCAGAGGCAAGGCCAACGCTACATCCACCTGCACCAACTGGCTGTTCAACTTTGTCATCGTCATGATCGTCCCCATCATGATCTCCAACATCCACTGGGGAACCTATCTCTTCTTCGGCTGCGCCAACGCCACATTCTTCCCCATCCTGTACTGGTTCTACCCCGAGGTAAGCACTCTGACTCTGTCTCTGCAATCACCACTAACAAATTCCAGACTGCCAACCGATCTCTCGAGGAAATCGACATCATCTTCGCCAAGGGCTTCGTCGAGAAGATGTCCTACGTGCAAGCCGCCAAGGAGCTTCCCTTCCTTTCTCACGAGGAGGTCGAGCGCGAGGCTATCCGACTTGGTCTCGTTGATGAGTCGAGCCGTGGTGGAGTTTTGGAGAAGCCTAATGAGGAGAGCGGCACAGTCCGCGACGACTCTGGCTTCAACTCTGAGAAGTCTTAGATTCACTCATGAGTATGTTTCATAGAAACGTTTTGTGTTGTAACACATTTTGGATACCCTTTTTTTACATTAGAGTCATAAAGACTTAAAGCTATTTGGCATTATAGAGTTATAGATCAATAGACCACTATAACGAACAACCTCCATCTCTTCGCTGTAATCGTCACCTTGACTTACACGGTGATCTCCGCACGATTCTCCAATTTACAACGTGTGCCGAAAACTCTTTCCCCGACTTTTCCTCCCCTTGGAGATTAGATTACTCTTACCTAAACCCCGTGGAGACCAACATGACGATCCCTTCCTTTCAGTCTAGGCAGTCATAATTAAAATTGGAGAATCCTTAACGCACCCGGAGGAGTCCTCCGCGTTTACCCCGAGAACCACTTGTTTTTGTGGAGTTGGTCTCAGTCAGTTATTTCCTTTGACTTTGAAGCAGTGGGAGTTAGTGCTAGGGTGCTAGGAATTGTAGTTGGTTGGAGGGAGGTTGTCGGCGGATGTCCCGTTTTGGAAAGCCGAGAACTGAATCATTGCACTGCATTCAGCGCATTGTGAGTATTTGTTCCGGAGGATAGGATCATGGACTTTCGTTATCAGGACCCATAATTGGTGTATCTTTCATTTTACCTGCCCCGTGGGGATATGGTTGCGGGATTGTTGCTGAAACGCGGAGATAAGCATACCTCAGTGTTGGAAGCGAGAGTATGAGAATGACATCAGTGAGGTTCGGAGGGAAAGCTATGATCACTTTTTGATGACTTGGACATTAAGAAAACAATGATAATAAGACCTTGGGTAAAGATATTTACAATTCTGTCTACCCTAAGCAGGAATTGACAGAGTTGAGTCGGTTCAATGAACAAGACATGACAAAGGGAACACCAGTCTCAGGCAACAAAGAAGCTTCCGAACTTGCTATTCAGACTAAGTAACTGAACAGCCCAAAAGGATTGCGATAATAGGAAACGCACTTATATCAACTCCAAAGTTGCAACATACGGCTCTACATAGGCCGCCTTTTTACCTGGCTCCGGCTCGGCAAACTCGTAGATCATCCACCCAGTCACAGGCTTTATCCCAGTTTTCTTCTCGTCCACTTCCTCGTTACCTCTTCTCTCCTCAGCAGCAGGGACATGACCCTCAGGGCCAGGAAAAGCCTGTATGCCGATAGACCCAGCAAGCATCTTGCAACTATACAAGGTTCTACGGTCATCAACTTTAACCGGAACAGTGACATATCCACCTGAAATTGTATCCGTGCTGATAATAGGATACGGTGTCTCCTCTATAATGCTCTTTGTTTGACCGAGGCCTCTGGCCTCTCCTCCAACGCTCCAGAAACAGAATGCCGTGATCCAACCTGACAGACTTGCTGATCCTGACCCGCGCTTTACATGAGAAATCTGGCTCCAGAATGTATGGATGGCTGGGTCGGAAGGCTGAGTAAAAGAGAGAACCATATTTCGAAGGATTGGCCGTAGGAGCTTGGCGAAGTGAGTCGGTTCCTCTCCCATTTCATCCAGTTTATCAAGTCTTTTGAGAATGTCCTCGTAGTCGGTTACTTCTCCGAGGAGTGTTACTGAAGGGATAGCACAACACATAGTTATTCTGTAAGAGAAGAATTTCTGCAGTGTGCCCATGAGGAGCACGGATCCAACGATGCGATCGTTATCAGTAGTCGCTGAGAACGACGGAAGAGCCCACTCTCGAAAAGAAGGATCCTTGATATTTTTCTCAATCGCGAGCGCATTCTCTGGGAGAGTTTTCCGTAATCGGCAGTATGCAGAGTCGCGGAATCGATAACCTCAAGCTTTTCCCTCCCACGATGACTAATGAAGTAATCACGCCTCGTTTCAGAGTTGGCGTTGATGTAAGCGCTGAGTTGGGTGATTATAGCAAACCAGATATCTTCGGGGCGAATGGTAAGATGAAAGTGGTTGCTATACGCGTAGAAGCATGACCAGATAAGACCGTTTCTTGAGGCTGTGATGTGGTTTTCTTCGAGAGATCCGTTGACGGAGAATGAGCTTTGGATGATTAGCTTGCATCCATTTGCTTCTTGGGAATTAACTGCCCGTAGGAGCTGTGAAGTGTCGTCTTTGGGTCCTTTCCAAGAATCGACATTACCATTTGGAATGGCGACGGTGACAGGCATTTGACCGTGTTGAGATTCTTTCTGAATCAGACAAGTGTTTGGAATATGGTGAAGAAACTGGCTTGTAGTGTAGGTTGCTGCCTTCCTTTTATAGGTAAAATGACTTCTGTGATGAGGCTCGGGGGTTGATTCATAGTTAAAGCTTACGACGTCTCAGCGAGACATATCAAGCGAAAATACCAATTAACTTTAGGTCTGGAAGGTAATAGGCAAATAGCCTCAACAAGGATAAATTAGGATAATATACTTTATGATAATTCAATCAGTAACCTTATTGGCAGCTGTTTCTAGACGTGGCCACTGACAAAGTCACGCGTAGCATAAAAAAACACAGTCAAAACCACATCAAGTTCCCTCAAAGAGAGGTGGTCCTGGCTAAGGTATAGATAGTATGGCAAGTTTACTTTGTCAAGAAACGGCTTATGAGCTGTGACCGACCAAGTTCTGGCGGCTCAGGGGCCTGGTTTATGTCAATACTCTAGGTAAAAACCTTTCATCATAAACTTCGCCTTCATACAGCTCAGATCAGGCCTTCATACCGTGATGCGACATGTCTGAGAATTCGTACCTCTAATACCCATGTCAACGTTGTGCCTTCAGCTACAGAGCTAGGGGTAACTTTTGATGTGTATTGGAAACTGACTCTCATCTGACTAGTATACAACTTATGTACTAAATTCCCTTCTTGAGGAAGAACCCAGCGAGCGTGGCAATATGTTCCAGCTGCTCAAGTGAGACACCCTCACTCCTCGACAACTTCTCCGCAACACCACTAAACGTATGGCAAACCTCTATATACTTATCGTTATTAATCTGATTAGTCCCAACCCATTTCAACGCAAACGCCATCTGCGCACGACTCTGAATCTTCTTCAAATCCTCTTCATCGGTAGAAATGTGACTGTAGTTAATAGCAACCTTGGGCTCCAACTTTCTATACTCCCTGGTATACAGGGCTCCTGATCTCACGCACTCGATTACAAGAGCTGCTAGACCTGCTGCTAACCCGTTGACAACAGAACTACCAGAGTGAGCGTCGAACTTTTTTAGTTGGGTTTCGGTTTCGGTGCTGTCGGTATCGACTTCGTGACCGGGATAGATGAAATCTACGGTCTGGGAATCGCCGACTATGTTGCCGGTTGCTTTTGCGGCGCCGATCCGGAAGCAGTGATGGCTGCTGGTGTCGGGATAGCTGACGTCTGCGGAATGTCCTTGGTTTCTGGCTGCGCAGAATATGGGACAGCCGTGTTTGCCGATTGCGTTGAAGATCGCTGAATCGAATTGGCTTCTTAGTGGTTCTTCTAGGGGCTTGATGGTCCATGACATGCAGATGATCTGGGATCCTCTCTTCGCAGCGTAGTTGATAGCCTAGCTTGCTAGAATCTTCAATGCACATTGCTAGGGAGTTTTTACCTCTTCTGCACTGTCAGGCTTGATTTGAAGCTTCTTGGAATTTCCTGACCAAAAAGTCTGTAGCTTGATGACATGTATAATAGCACTAGGACAAATCTTATGAATAAGCCTCGCCATTAACGTCCCATGCCCAGAAGGCGAGCTCTAGTACGGCTGCACACGAAGTGTAGATCCTCCATTATGGTGATCAAAGCTCTGTCCCGGAAACGTACGATCTCTGGTGTCGTTGAGATCAGGGTGCATGATATCAACGCCATCATCGATAAGGGCAACTTCCACTGGCGGCACAGAGGGATTGGTGGCCCTGAGAGCTTTTATCTGCTTAAAACTCTTGGTGAAGCTCATCATGCATTCCATCCATTTGTAAGGATAAATTGAGCGTTGTAACGGTTGAGGTCTTCATCGGGGACTTGGACTTGTGTCATGCGTACGCCACCGCCTGTTTTGGTGGGATTACTCGGGGTTTTAGTCTTCTTTCTGGCCAAGGGTCATGCAATCGCTTCTCAAAGGCGTTCAAGTTCTCTATAGTTCGTTCATGAGACTCGAGGCCCTAGAGGAACATGTCAATGATAAGACGAGCTGGGGCTCTTTGGGTATAGACATCCTTCATGGTGGAATAGGTGAATGGCTTCCAGCGTGGGTATGGATGCCAGACCCTCCTTCTCGGACCACGCTCTGAGGGTTGAGTTGCTGCCACTCCATTGGAGATGAACCTCATGTAGATGAGTTCCAATCTTGCCAAGGGTGAGTGCATCGATATCAAGACGTCTCCAGTCGAGGATCTCGACGCCCTAAAAGTATCAGTAAATACCAATCACTAGCTATCACAGACTTACAAGATCCTTCAAACATTCTTCGATCGCCTCGCCGCTGTGCGAAGGCTTTTCCATATCCTCTACGACAACCTGTTCCATTATTCTTAAGATAAATATGCTCTCAAGTCTCTCACCTGATGATTCGAGTGACAGATTTTCCTCTTAGCCAGTCAGTCAAAAAAGAATGTCATATCCTGGATTTGTTGGTGACCAACTATCGTAAACTCAGTCTTTCTCACCTTTCTTCCTTGATGCCTCACATCAGGCTGTTCCCTACCCCCCTTAGACGAACCCTTGGAAACCTAACATACTGTAGCGCCGTGTCGAATTGCAGATGGCCGAAATACTTCTTAAAGTCATCTTGGCTGAGTGTATTCGGTGGTCCAAAGTCAAACCAGAACTCTTTATCTGGATCATCTGGCAATCGTAAGCCATCCGCTCTTTTCTCTGGACTCAGTTTCCGTGAAGTCTCGAGTTTTAGTAGGTTGCTGATCATTCTCGCTGCATCCTCCATCTCCTTCTCCTTCGACCCAGGTTTCTGAACTACATCCGAAAGAGTTACTGTTTCTGTTTTGACACGAGTTACTGGTGCCAGCGACGGAGACTGCACTGGAGTTGCAGCTCCCTGTGGCGTTGCGGCAATTGAACCTCTTCGCTTCACGCCTGCGGAGGACCCATGCTTGTCTTTTCGGAGCCTGATTTTTCTGTCCTTGTGACGATCCTCTTTGCATCCTTCTTTGGATTCGCTCCTCTTTCAAGTTTGTACTCTTCTCTCTTTGGGGCTGCTGTCGTTGGCTCTTGGACGGCTAGATCCTGAGCACGCCTTCGTCGACTCTCGAGGAACTTCTTCCGTGTGTGGTGGTGGACTGATAGACTGACAAAGTGCGATTGAAGTCATCTGGATCTTGAACAGGCTCATACAAGAGATCGGGACACGAGCGTAATATCTCCTTGACCACCTCGACTTGACTGCTGCAACAGCACTCATACTCAACTGCACAGTGAAGAGCAGTGCGGCGCTTAGTGTCCCGTACAAAGAACATGTCTCTTGGCGCAAGGCTGCATATATTGTTAAAGAACTGTGTTCTCTTGACCCCATTGTCAAAGATACAAGTCGTAGCGGCGTGGAGGCACGTAGTCACACTGCTCTCATCCCAGTTCTCATATCTCTTCTGCATCAGAGTATTATATTCTTGACACGTCGCATCATTAATCTTCAAGCAAACTGACCGACCAAACGGCGAGTTATTCGCTAACAGCGCGCTCGTAATTGGAATGAGCTTGTTGTTGTCCAGCGACCAGAGTAAGTGCGCCGGGAGTTTGCGGATGGCTCGCCACATCCACCATTGGAGGTTGACGGGCGGTTTGTGAATCTGGTGGTCGTAGTCTGCCAGAAAGTGAAGAAATCTCTTCCCTTCTTCCGTCGTGTTATGCCATTCGCTGAACCTGTCGTTGACGAATTTGAGTTGTTGGCTTGCTTTGTCGCTTGATTCGGAGTCTTGTAGGTTATTGGATAGTATTCGTGCCTGTTCGACATGGCACTCGAATTTGGCTTTGACGGAATCTTCGTCTAGTAGTTTTACGGACGCAGCTGGGAACTCATCTAATTCCAGGTAAACTTCGTCGTCATCTTCTTCATGGTCTTGGGAGAACCCATTGGTGATATAATTCTCTTGCGGTTCTCAACCTTCTGGAAATCCCTGACTCAGATTTTGCGGCTAGGGATGTGGTTGGTAACGTACTTCTGCACTATGTTGTCATCACAGGAGATGTTGAGTTGGTGGAGTGGTGCTTGAGCGCTCTGCGAGGGTTGGTGTTGGGATCGATGTGAAGGACGGTGATGGGCGGACACCACTGCTCTGGGTTTCCCGTGCAGCACGGATCTGGAATCGACAGCTTGAGGGCGAGTTTTCGAGCAGTGATGTGATCTCATTCCCCTTGAAACAAGGATCTGACCCTACGATCAAGGGGCATGGAGTTGACAGAGATTGGACGGTTTGTGAAGTGGCATACTATCATCACGCTGATTGTAAGCACTCCCTACTAGCCAAACTGACAAACGTTAACATTTTCCAGCGTCGAAGATCTAATAGATCAGCCCAGTAACGAGAATATCAGGTCAAGAAAACGAGGCAGTGCACCAGGCTCTCAAGAAAACAAGAGCGCATACTGTGACAGCTGTCTGGTCGAGTCCCAAGGTACTTTCTTCGACTGTTCGCTATGCTTCGACTTTAGTCTCTGTTTCAAATGCCACCGGAATGCTGACAAGATACATCCTGGGTATTCGTAGTTTATTCGATGTGGGAGTGAGTGGCTTGACAATGAAGCCGCGAAGGATGAGGATTTTCAGGAGATGAATTCGGATGATGGCATCGGTGAGCAGGATGTGCTGCTGGACCTTGAGGAGATACCCTACGAGGACTTTGACAGCGAGGTTTCAGAATAGGCGCGTTAGCGGTATTACAGTTTTGAAGAACGTCCCAGTTTAACTGGATAACTGTCTCAGATATGTCTCTTCAGCCTGGCAGGTTTGCGAATCTTGATAGGCGGCATGTGCTGTATGGTGAGCATACTGGTCAAACTCAGATCTATTCGTCTATCGTTTACATGCTTGAGGATCTTCCAGTATCATGAACTTCCTCCTGCAACCACTCTATCCACCCAGCATCTTTAAGAATATATCTAACTCTCGCCTCAAGCCACTCCGTGTTTCCCCAGAATCCCCACGATGCTTGGAAGCGACACCAATCAACAAGAGCACACTCCCAATGCCGAACAAGGGTATCCCAATCATAATCCAAAGGCTCCTTGTCAGAAGGCCGACGACTCAACAATGTCTCGTGGTAGAGATACAACAAAGCCTTTTCACCACGGTCCATGTCCATTTCTTCAGGTAACGATGGACAGTCGGTTAGCATATCTAGAGGAACAGAGCATGTAAACAACTTGGCGAGATCACAAACTCCCAGTCCAAGACCGACGTATTGGAAGTCGAAGAAGCAGACATCGTCTCCCAACTCGGTAGTAAAGAGGTTCTCAGACTTGACATCGCCGTGAATCAACGTCTCGAAGGGCCGACCAGTCGGAGTGAGGAAGTCAGCTACCACTTCAGCAGTAGATTTATCCGATCCTTTGAACGGTGTGCAAAAGGCATCTGACCACTCAGAGTATGTATCGCCAGCAAGTGATTTATACTCTGTGCGTCGAGTCGCGAGATAGGTGTATCCTCCGTTCAACCATAATTTGCTGCCTCCAGGCTGACCTGCATCTCGTCGTTTGAACTCATCTAGAGGGGGGAGGAGATATTCGTCCAACTTCGCGGGTAGGAATTTCCATGAGTTGCTGTGAAACCTGGCGAGCCACTCTAGAGCAGACTCAACTTGTCGTGGATTCAGAACAGATCGCTTCCCTCCTTCCACGGGGTACTTGACTCTCAAATCGGTGAGAATTGTAGCAGTGAGGCCTCGTAATTCTCCATCTTCATTCTTCGACTTCCAGCTTGACGTCAGACAGTGAGCCATTGCGACGTCATCATCCAACTGAGGAGCAACATGCTCGTAGAAATACTGCTCAACATCGTAACTCAATATCTTTCGTAGATGCCCTTCATCTGTCGGTCCAGGCGGCGGCGATATAAGCTTCAGAATCAGGAAGAACGTATTGTTCGACTCGGCCGCGTGCAGATACTTGCGCACCCTACCAGCTGTTTCGGCATCCTTCGGTTTTGCGGTGAGAGCGCAGATATGACCATAACCAGCCCAAAGGGATTGAATCTCCTGGAAAGATGTGATATTCAAGCCCGCAGGCTCTAAAAGAAGCTCGGCGACACGTCGGGAGCTTGTGTCTGCCATTTTGAGTTTGACGTAAGGTTATCACGAAGTTAGAGTTGACCAGTCACGCTACGTCATTGAAGCTGAGCTCATCGGCTCGGATTATCATTTCGGAGCGGGGCATGTGAACTGGGAGGCCTCGGTTCGAGCAATGGGACGTGAAGTTGCAGTCGAAGGCGAATCTTCTCCTAAAGGATGAAAATTGTAAGAATACCAGCTTAATTGAGCGATATACCCGAAGAGGAAGTGCCATAGCCTCGCTGATCCATGTTCTGATACAGAGGATGCCTAGCGAAATGATAGGGCTGAATAGCGACCTCTGCCAAGATCCTACAAAGGCATGGCGGTGAACATCGGGGAATAGGTAACTGATTGACGTAGGCTATGCACACCAATTGAGCAGCTATTCGCAAGGTCTCTCCCTTTTAAATGGACAGTAGACAGCCACGTCGACAACTTTGGTCAGACTAGCCGGCCATCGCAGAGACGGGCTACCTCAATTCCAGATCAATTCCCCCTTTGATACCACGCCTCTTTTGAAATACCATAACGGGATGGTAGTGGCTGCGGAAAAACAAGCATAAACTGCGACCAAATAAGCTTGTTAGACGAGATGATTCACTCGCTTACCCCTGTCCCCCAGGGCTGAGCTGTAAGCAAGGGTTGCCAGTGGCGTTGGCAGGGGAATGTCACTGATTATTGGACGACGTGGTTCCTGAGGTTGAATTGGGATAAGGATAAATATTCAGCTCATTTCCCGACTTCTGCAGACTTCAATTTTCTCATATAACCAAGAACCTTCACTATGCGGACGTCAATTCTTCTCGCTGTCGCGCCGTATTTGGCTGATGCGGCAAAGAGCACTACCAAATACTCTACCGAAACTGTCTTTCTACCTCAGAGAAAGACTGGAAGTGCGACGAATATCTACGCCTCCCTTATTACAGAAACTGGCTCAAAGACGGAATATCTTCTTGCTTGTCAGACAAACTTCGGTACTTCATACTCGTGCGATGGAGACTTCCACGGCATTACTGTGACTTATGAAGAGTCAAGCATGAATCTTGCTGTCAGCTCAACGACATACGACTGCTCCCTGGGCTCAGGTTCAGCTGTTTGCGCAACTATTACCGCAACGCAGACCGAGTCTGTGGAGTCGCGAACTATTCCCTCGTCGGAAAGTGAACGCTGGATGACGCCTATTACTTTCGTTGACCTCAAGAAGAGAAAGACCACGAGTACTAAGTCCACTGCTTCGAAAGCAACGGAGACAGCGAGTAACAAGCTTTGCAAGAGGAAGACTCCCCACGGAAGTTCGGACTCTGGAGATAGTGGAAGCAGCGGCAGCAGTGGAAGTAGTGGTGATGACAGCGGTTCTAGCAGCGGTTCCAAGAGCGGATCTGGATCTGGATCTGCTGCCGATGATGATGACGATAGTGGCAGTTCATCCGCGAGCCCTACTAAGAAGAAGAACAACGACGATGATGGGTGCTCAGCTGGATCTATTGCTTCTTGGAGTTGGGGAGTTATGGCTGTTGGACTCGGTGGTTTCCTTGGTATCAACATGGTATAAGATGTGTCAATGCGCTGGTTTTATTTGCTTCACTTGAACATATTTCTGAGAATATCATATTTACCGCATTACCGTGGGACTTTGAACGAGATGTCTAAGGGGCATTACACTAGTAAACCTGGAATTGTCTAGTGCATACGCACGTGCTGTCCAACATCTTCTCTTAGATAGTGAGACGCTAGATGAATCGGATACGTCTAATGTCGATCACAACAAGTTCCTCATCCAAGCCTTTAGCCCAAATGTTTCCTGATTACGAATCAACTTACAGGTTGAAAGACGAGATACGGATAACGCTCACGACTTGATTATTCAATACCGACTTCTCAATAATAGCGGCGCTAACCTTACATAACAGAACCGCACCCGCTCTGTAACATCATCCTCCGTCTCAATTCCGGCGGCAGCAGTGGTCTTGGTCTGTACACCGTTTCGCGCCCGTTTGCTAAACCATAGCTTTTGGTTGTGCCTCCAGAAGACAATGGCGTGCACTTGGAAGTTGTGGAGGTCATATGCTGCGAGGCTTTCGTACGTCCAGCGTGGTCGAAAGGGACTTTCGGGGCCTTCGGCTGTTGGACTGTAGGGATGAGGGACTGTAGAGGCGAGACTTAGATCGATGAGGGTGCCGTCGATTTATTGGTCTGGTTTCAAGTCACGAACTACTATCCCGAGGAAATGAACCTTGTGAAGATCTTTGAGCATCCTGTTGAAGTACTTTACTGCTACCATCTGGTCGTACACATCGCGTTCTTTCGGATTGTGCCAGGGGGTCATTTCGACCCAATCTTTGACAATGCCGTATAGTAGCCCAGGAGGAAATCCGGCTAATTTTTGGGCACCTCCAGCAGAGAGTTTTCTTCGAATTTGTCTCGCTGTGAGGGCAACCCATCCGTAGACTTTAACAGCGATAGCCTCGGCTCTCTGCTCCTTCAATCTACCGAAAGCTCGACACTCGTTCTCAAACGGCGAGAAATACCAGTCAAATCCATCACAGCAGCTCCGTGATCCTTTGTGGCCGTAGATGTCTCTGGTGTTGATATCGTTTGGAGGTGTGGTGAACTGCGAACTATTAGGATAATTTACTAGAGGGTTGATAGGGACTTACGAATTTTATGGCGTAGAGATGGCAACCGATGCGTGCTTTTGCGATAGTGCCGTGGGCGGAGTCAGTGTCGAGCGCTTTGAGGAATGTGACATTGGGAGCCACCAGGTTGCCATCGTAGGGAGGGAGCTTTGGCCCTGGTTCTTGGGGTAGCCATGGCTTCGGTTTTGGCATGGCTTATTGCATAAGGGTGAGTGGACGCTGATAGGCTAGTGTGTTGGACGCCGGAAAAGTGACACTGTTGAGCATTACGAAGAAGGGGTTCTGAGGGCATTGGGAGGGAGATCCTGGCATTCCTTTCATGGGGAGAGTTCAACTATAATTTATCGGAGTATCAAGGTTTGAAGAAGGTTCTTTATCTCAACGAGCGATATGAAAGATATACATCGAGTAGAAAGCTTTTGACATGATTCCGGCGATATACCGAGCATTGATTGAGTTCGCTTTCAAGTGAGGCGACTTTGATGATATCTTCCCAAACAATTTCAAGAGGAACCTTCTCAAATATGATATGTCTCAGAGATTTCGAGACGGGCCTCAAGATGTACTGTTGATTGCCACATTCATGGCGGCATATGAAATTAAGCTCAAACCGTCGGCCCAATTTATGACACCGCCAAACACATCCGCGCGCTGTGATATAAGATTATCTATCGAGGCTTCAGATGCTGACACATGTCCAGAAGTCTCAATGGTCATTCGCCATGCAAAAGCCCTGTATCCGACACCACTTTTCTAGGATACCTATCTAAAACTTCAATTGGCTTTCATTCCCCTCCAACAATGTACATTGAAGTAAGCAGTAGCTGTGCCGCTCAGCAAGCACGTGCCCTCAACCTGGTAAAAAGATAAGCAGAGTATCTTCCTCGAGCAGTCATCCTTTGACTTCACCATACTGGCTCACTGACTCATCAATCTTAAATAACTTAAAATGTCAGAAGCCGTATACTCAACACCAGAGTGGTATCTCAAAGCCCAGGACCAGGACGTGAGCAGTGACATAGGCCGCTTGACCATTTATCATCTCGGTTTCAGGCAGGCAACAGAGGGGAAACTAGTATTTCCACCGCTTGACTTCTCGGAGCCTCGAGCTATCCTTGATGTCGGGACTGCGGATGGTCTCTGGATACGCGATGTTCAGTCCTCGATTCCTAAGCCAGCTCAAGGTGAACATACCTTTATCGGCACTGATATCAACACTTCTGTTTTCCCCACAATGTCCACGCCTGGCATAAGCTACGTAAAACAAGACATCAAGGATCCTCCGCCAGAATCATGGAATGAGTTTTTCGATCTCATCAACATGCGCATGATTCTCATAGCCGCTGGTTCTGGTGCTGCTCAATGCGCTGTGGTAAATGAGCACATCAGACTTCTCAAACCAGGCGGATGGATCCAAATCGGCGATTGTGATCGTATCTGTCCAACCCCCAACACCGAGAACCCAAGGTATCACGACATGTTTGCGTGTATCAGAGCTGTTTGTCAAGCTTCGGGCTTAGATCCTCTCGAGGCGCCAAAGATGAAGTCTTGGTTGGTTGAAGCTGGACTGGAGGATGTAGAGGAGATAAAGGCCATGAGGGCTGTTGGTAGGAGGAATACGGATGAGGAGTTAGGGATGTTGGGGGTTGGAGCGGATTTGATTATTGCGAAGGGGTTTGCGGCTGGTGCTAAGGGTGAGTTTGATAAGATTTTGGTGGGTCCTTTGCTAATTGTATAGGGTTGAGTCCTTCTTTGAAGCCGTTGCCGGATGAGAGGCTGAATAGCCTTGTGGAAGACCTGGAGACAGAGTTGAAGGATACAGGGGCGTATTTCCCTATGCGCTTCGTCTGGGGCCGAAAGCCATTGTAAGGATATGTTCAATTCAATAGTTAGTTAAAGTCTAGGAAAGCACATAATATGGACAATGTAATTTGTTACATCTGTTAGATGTCTATTCAATCATGCTATTTGGATAAAATTTATATACCCAAGAGAAGCAACACATTACATGAAATCTACTCCAGTCAATTACAGTACAGAAGTCAGTTCATGTACAAAGACAATTCAGTAAGCTAACCTGGAGGTTTGAGATATTACAGCCAGTAAATTTTTCATACAAGGTGAACTCTTATCCTCACTTCGGTTCTCAGGCGAAATATCACCTAATTCCTACACAATTCTATTGGGTCTGGGTTGTGGCTTCGTGAGTCATGTCAGTTAATCATGAACTCTTAACCTGAACCAGGTGATCGGAACAAAACACCGACACGCTAGCGCAAGGTGGCCCACATTCATACCGACATTTCAGCACTGCCAGCCAGATTTAGTGCATGATCCTCAGGCATTTAGAAGCCCCCGAAACCTTCTAACGCCAGCCTAACAGTGGACCCACGTGGGGACTCTAACTTCCATATCAGCAAGAATTTTTTTTTTTTATCACGATAGCTTCAAGTTTCGGGCTTAGACCTATTTCAAGATAGCGTCCCGCCACCCACTTTAATATTTTTCCTCCTTTCTCTTATCTTTTCCTTCTCTCCCCGGATTTTCTCTCCACGATCTTTAATTTCCACAGACTGGGTCGAGATGAGCACCCTTGCGCTGCCATCGAGCAGCTTACCGCCTTTGTTCACGCTCTCTAAACGCTCAGAGGCAGAGGTTTTTAACGCGTTGCATTACTTGGCGGCTATTTACTGTCCTTTATCGTTTCCTTTTTCGAAGGAGTTGGGGGATGTGAAGCATGCTTTTACGGAGGTGGATTCAGGTTATACCTCCGGTAATGAGGATGATGAGACGGAACTGACGCCTGCGATTATTCGTGCGGATGTTCACGAGAAGTCGTTTGCTGATCGCTGGTTAACGGGTTTTATCTCGCGCGTTGAAAGTCTGGAGATCTTTTCATCGGAGGAGGAGAGTCAGCGGGCGCTGGATCAGGCGGCGTATATTTTCGAGTCACTGTTCGCCACTGCCTTGGACGAAGATGATCAGAACTCTCCATTCTTGAGGGAGTTTTCGTTTGAGATGAAACTTCCTGGTAAGGAAAAGAAGCAGATTTCTGTTCAGCTGAACGACGGACTTGCTGGGACGAACGATACAGACTTTGAAGATGTTGGACTCCAAAGTTGGGGCGCCTCGATCGTCTTTTCAGATCTCATGTGTACAGACCCCCAACGATTCGGTCTGACAAATCTTGATCCTACGGAACACACTCGCATTATCGAGCTTGGTGCAGGCACCGGACTCGTAAGCCTCGTTCTCGGAAAACTCATTCCCGCCCTTGGTATCAATGATTCCAAGATCATCGCAACAGATTACCACCCAGCCGTTCTCTCAAACCTCGAGTCCAACATATCCATCAACTACCCCTCTCCCTCTCCCGTACAAGCATCAGCCCTCGACTGGGCCTCTTTTTCCAATACCGCCCCTTTCGACATCCCAGCAGATATGCTCTTTGCCACAGATGTAGTATACGCCCCGGAACACGCCCGCTGGCTGCGTGATTGCGCAACACGACTTCTCTCAGATGATGGTGTTTTCTGGTTGTTGGTTACGATAAGACCGAATGGCAAGTTTGCAGGTATTGGGGATACGGTTGAGGCTGCTTTTGCGGAGAGGGAGAGATTGCGGGGGAGGGATGGGAGAATGCTGGATATCTTGGAGAGGCAGAAGTTGGATAAGAGGAGTGGTGTTGGGAGGGGCGATGAGAGTCATTATGAGCTTTTTAGAATTGGTTGGGCATGAAGACGTAGAGGTACAGATTTGCTTTCAGCGATACTGCATAGAGAAGGATAGACTTGGGATAGAACTAGATATGGAACATGATAGATATGAGAATACACTAGACATTTAGGGTATGTTCAAGATACATGCTAAGAAGACTCAATACCTTAAGACCATGGTATCCCATAAATCATCATAGGACTTGTTCCATAAAGCTCTCCAGAGTTGAGGTCGAGAGCTTGTGCAGAAGCATAGAATCAGGTACTTGTCGCTGAAAGAGGCCTGACCAGCGAAGCGTCACTCAACCGAAAATACATTGTATCCAGCTTCCTTATTAAGAATCACTGATGAGGATAGTACAACAACCTACCGCGGCCTTTCGACTCCTGCTTAAAGACCCCCAAGATCTCACAAAACAACATGATTCTGCAAGCGTTTATCTCGTGATGTATTTAAGAATACTCGCCAACAAGTGATTCTTACAAGCCTATCAAGTGCTCAAGTGATATGCTTGGCTACTTATGATATTCCCCTCGCTGCTGCCTGTGCAAGTAAACTGGAGTTAGAGTTGGTGTTGTCTTTGCTGTTTGCCTGGACTCGACCAATGGCTGTGCTTTTTGAGCAGCTGATTGTGTAGTTGCCTTCGATTTCATTTCGCATTTCGCTTTGATGACACTGTAGAGAGCCAGAATGGGGAAAAAGAGGAGGGGAAATCCAAGTAGCAGCTGGGATTTCGTATATACATCTCCCCGAAAGCCATCCAGCTTATAATCCCTCAACAGGAACTTCCTCCACATACCTCACCTCACTAACGCCCATACCCCAAAGCCACCCACGATCACACCCCCTCACCCCACGACAATTACTCCCAAACCACAAGGCTCGACAGTTCTTACACCCCATATCTAGCTTCCCTTTCGCATGAACCTTGCAATCCGCTTCCACAACCCTCATAAACTCATGGAGGTGATGATCCATCCCCTCCTCTGTCCCAACTTCACAGTCACAGAGGAAGCTTTCAGATCCATAACCAACGCTGGACATGGCCTGCTCCTCGTCTACGTAGACGTGAGCATAGACGAGTTTCATAGAATCCTTGTCGTACTCGCGGTGGAGAATAGTGTTGTCGAAGAGCTTGAGTACGAGGCAGAATGTATCGCCGCGGTGGTGGATGTATTCTAGCTCGGCTCTTCCTGCGGCGCCTCTGCCGACTTCGGGATGGCGCTGGAGAAATTCTTCGATGTTTTTTGACGCACTTTGTGCGGCTTTGTCCTGAGGGGCCATGATGACTATGGACTTTGAGATTGGGGCTTTGGTGGTTTGAACAGAGCCTTTGACTGCTGAATGCCGATTTGAGGCTGACGAGCTGAAAATAAGCGCGCCATTTACAACAAATCACAACATAGGTACACGTGTCATGAGATCTATGGTCCAGACCATCCCTAAAGAGGGTTTCTAAGCGCGATTTCCCTTATTTACAATCAAAGCTGTTAAAGTAAACAAGTAAGTAGTATCATGTATAATGAAAGTAATTCCTATTTGTAGGAAAAGAATTCTTACTTTATGTATACAATATAACTATCACGTTGGTGATCACACCATGATACGGGTGGTATTTCCCCGGAGACCGTGCCTTAGGACTGAGTAAGGGCGCCAAAAGCAGATGTTTATCTCTTCAAAAAGCGAGAGCTGTGGTGCATCACTTCAAGGTGTCTTAGAAGGTGCGATGGATTCTCGTACGAGACTTTATTGCTCCAAGATATACGGAAAGGGATGAGAATTTCTCGGCAACTGGTTATCATTTGGCATAGTATATAGCTGCTAGCTACTGTCACATTGGTGCTATTCCTGCCAAATGTCACATCCTCGCTGTACACTCGCCAAAATGGTCTCATCAGCATCCTAATAAAAGGCTAAATCACCTCCAACAATACAGCCAAGTCCTCCATATCACCCACGTCAATCTTCACACTCAGATACGCTCAAACCAAGCCTGGATCATTCCAGACACAGCCGGAAGTCCATACCCATCCGTATCCATAAACACCTTATCCCCACTCCCAAAAACCCTCCAAGCCAGAACCTCCAGGCCCTGCTTCTTCAGTTCCCCAAACTCAGGAACCGTGTATCCAAAAACCGGAAACTCCGCCAAACTCGGACCAGTGCGGGTAGTAGTCTCCTTGGTAATTCTGCCTCCAAAGCGCTCATGCATCTTCTCCATTTCCTCGAGGGTGGCGACGACGACTTCGATGTCACCGGGCTTTCTGAGGCGAGACTGCGCCATGGGGATGAGGGTATAGTTCATGAGGACGGGATCCAGCTTCATGATGCGTAGGTTGATGGATTCGTTGGTGGATGTTGCTGCGGCGCCGATGGCGTAGCGGAGAAAGGAGCGGAGATAGATTGGGTTGGGCTTGGGGTCGGGGGAAGTGATGGTGATGGCGGTAGGGGCAACGGAAGGCTCAGCGGCGGTCTCGGGCTGAAGAGGGTGAGGCATGATGGGGATGTGAGTTGTTTACAACTGTTGTGATGATGGTTGAGTTTGTTGTGATGGTAGACTGTGGGTAGGCTTGAGGCGTTGAAGATGGATGAAAGGCTTGAGTTGGGATACGGTTCTGGGAATGGGCTTGGGTTCTTATTAAGGGGTATTCTGGAGTGCATAGAAAAGTCAGAGTGTTCACGGTTCCGGCTTCGAGACACTGGGCGAAGTTGCTTCTGCCACTGCCATTGTGTTCGCGTCTGATAGTCATGAACATGTATGCCAACGCGACTGTCCTCGCTGCCACTGAGAAGAACAGCCAAAGACCTTGGCAACGATTTACTCATTACCTACTACTTAGTGGCACTAACACCTCATCTCATCGCCAGCTTCACCTCCCCATCCCCAATGTACATATCACACCACCTCCCAATCCTCTCAAACATATCAAACCAAAACCTTTGCTGTTCAATACCATGACCCTCCCCCGGAAACTTGGCAAACTCGTACTTCAAGCCCCAATGCCTCAAAGCTCTCCTAAACCCCTCCGCCTGCGAAAACGGACATCGTTCATCTTTATCGCCGTGAAGAATCAACATAGGCGGAATGACCATCTCCCCTGTTTCTTTAGCATGCTTCACAGCAGCAGCAACTTCCCAGAGCGCACTGCCCTGTCGATTCCTTGTGTCGTCACGGTTAAGAGTCCAGATAGTATCGCCCCCCGCAAGTTCGATCTCATACGTTGATCCAAGATCAGCGGTGAGTGCAAGACTTTCGATATCGCAGACACCTGCTCCGGCGATAGCTGCGTTGAAGCGCCATCCCAGACCATGAAGACCATTGCGCACACTGCATAGATACGTCAAAAGGCCACCTTGACTCCAACCCCCAACAATAAGCTTCTTCGGATCCGCAAATCCCTTCTTGATAGCGTTATCAGTGATAGACACAACATCAGCGTAGTCATACTTCCCCTGTCCTCCCATACTATACGAAGCGAATTTCTCTCCTCGGCCGCTTGAGCCGCGATATTGAGGGAGGAGAACGCCGTAGCCTTTGGAGAGGATGTATGGAGCCCAGTTGAAGCATGTTGTGTCGAAACTATCAGTGTCGCGGGATGTTGGACCACCGTGGATTACGACGAATGTTGGAAGGGGTTCAGCTGGGGTCTTGTTGGAGTTTGATTTGGGGGTTGGGGTGAGGTAAAGACCATCGAGTTCGACCTGGTCATCGGTTGATCGACAGGTTAGGACTGTGCATGAACCAAGGGACCTGTCTACAAGTGGTTTACCGTGGCTGGAGATTTTGATCTTCTCACTTTCTGGCTTGATAACGAAGATATCATATGGCGTACCAACATCCGACAAACTCGCTGCAAGAGCTGGAGTCTCAGTCTCTGGGTCGATGAAAACATCGTAAACCCAAAGCTCCTTCTTCTCATCGAAAAGATCATCACCCCCAAGTTCACTGATGACATCAATAAACCTGATCTGACGGTTTACTAGGACCTTTCCACCAACGACATGAAGACCTCCAGCGTCATCATCAACGCCACATGCAACCTTGACGAAGTCTTGAGTGTCGGCCTTGGGATCAGTTTTGTAAACCGCGCGTCCTCCCGTATCTTTATCAGCAGGCACACCAGTGATGAAATAGATCTGCCCATCAGGCGCCCAGGTAAGATCATATGGTTCATTCATGATCTTACAAAGCTCCGTGACTTCACCAGTGTCGACATCAACGGTTAGAATTGTCGTACCAGACAACATCGCTTCTTCGATATGAGGGTTCTCCGTGCTCATAAAAGCGATCTTTTTGCCATTAGGACTCCAACAAAACTCGCCAACGTGAGTGCCCCCACCAATGAGAACCTTTGTCTCGCGAGATTCCACGTCGACGAGCCTCAATCTCGCAAAGTCCCATTTTTCGCCCCAGACTTCAGGATCAGGCTCATCTCTTTCACTCTTCTCCTTCTCCTCCTCCGATTTCTCATCGGGTGAAACATACGCAATGGTCCTCCCATCAGGCGAAAAGGAGAAACTCTCAATATCCTCCTCATTCTCAACATCACTTATAGGTATCGCATCACCACCGTCCATTCTGAGCATATAAATCGCCGAAGATTCACCAGCTTTCGCGCGATCTGACAGAAAAGCGATCCTGTTACCATCAGGGTGCCATTTTGGCCCAGTATCGTTGAAAAGACCGGATGTAAGTTGGCGGGATGAGTTTGGTTTGGTGGATGAAGCGATCCAGAGTGTTGAGAGGGCATTTTTGCCTTTGCGGTGGCCGCCGATGAGACTGGTGGAGTATAGGAGTTGTTGGCCGTTGGGGGAGAATTTGATGACCTTGGGGACTTGGAGATCGCAGAGGGTTTGGGCGAAGGCTTTGTCGAAGCCTGGAGTGGTGGATTGGGCCATGCTTGAGGGGATCTGAATTGTGTGCTGAGAAACACAGTGAGGGGCTCTGAGGGGTTGTTTTGGGGGGACTCAAGCTTCAAGAAGCTGTGTTCTAAGGCCAAAGCTATTGAAAGGCCGCGAGATTATGTTTTTAAATAGGGAACGTTCAGTATGAGATTTGATGTTCAGTTGAATGAATCCATTCTCATTACATCATCAGATTGGATCAATTAGCTCTCTGTTCTCAGATGCAGTAAGAAATACCGTTGACTCACTGATCGACTCACTAAAGTAAGCGTAGATCAATCATCCGATTGGCTGACGCGTACAATCTCTCAATCTCCACAGCGGCTCGCTGATGCTGGGCCGCTTAGATCCATCGCAATGGGAGCGATCAAGCTCTGGCGTTGAAGAGAGTTGTCGAGTATCAGCCCTGTAGACGGGGTATATGACTCACTTTCCTAATTTTGCTTCTTACTGCGTACGTAATTTTTGTCTTATCGCATTGTTTACTCGATGGGATCAACGTTGGCGATAGACCGAGTCATAATGCAGCTTACATGCAGCGAGATGAGGAGTCGGATGATGTTCAATTGCAGTACAACCACGGCGATCATCGATGCTCTCGATCTCTGGTTGAACAGAGGTTGAATCTCAGTCCGCCCTTAAGAGATTATGCCAATTTGATCATCGATGAATTACGTGGTACAGTAAATGAAACAGAATTGACGCAGAGGGACATTGATGGCCAATTGGCTATGCAGGTGGCACAGCCTTGTTTCCCCCAAGAGGCCTCACAATTACATTTCATTCAGATAAATAGCCAGGCTCCTAAGCAGCTCAACCATCTCGCCTCTACATCTTGGCAATAAGAAAATGGAAAAAGTCTGGTTCAAGCTCCGCCAAACCGATTATCCCCCAGCCCCAGAGGATGCCATCCTCCGCGGCGACGGCGATGATTCCACTGCCCCTCTCTCTCTAGGCCACTTCATCTCCCACCTCAAAACCCTCGACTTCCCTCTCAACCATGGTTCAGTCCTGCCCTTTCCCCCACGCATGCGCGTCTTCTGCAACAGAACTCTGAACTTCACATGGGATGATACCAGATTAAGATCCCCGGGGACTAATCTCGCTGCTGGGGCCCCGATACTCGCAGCTGCAGGCGTCACGGCCAAGGCGAGTCTGCAGTTTGCTTTCATGAAGACTGTGGAGAGTCATGAGGAGTATGATCGGTTGGATACGTATATAGTGCAGCCTACGAAGGGGTATATCGAGGATTGCTTGGAGCAAGAGCAGTTGAAAGCCTACGTCAAGGGAAAAGTCTCGTGGTCGATGTTTATGATCACAGGCATCAAAGTCGCCCGTGCGGGGAAGCGCGAAGCACAAGAGGAGACCAACATCGCAGCGGACATTGGACCAGAACTGTAAGCCTCACTTCTCGCTATGAGTTTCAATTAATATTGATGATTTACAGGGACCTTCCGTTGGTTGCGACGATGCGAGCTACAGCTACCAACCAACGCATTGCCTCCCAGAAAGTTTCTGGAGAGCACCCTGGTGACTTCATCTGGGCTGTCCGCCTTGCCAAGATCCATAAGGGCTTGCTGATGAAGGACTGGTCAGTCGATCCGTACACCAAGAGAGCTACGTTTGCAGCCGGGGATGAGAGTGAGCTGAATGTTGAAGGCGTCCTCAAAGACGAGGGCTTGGAAGGCTTTACGATTGTCGAGGATGTCAAGCTTGACCAAGTTGTTATTTTGCATGGTAACCCGAGAGTTTAAGTTAATTGTTGATGTAAATATTTGCCCTTTTCCAAGGTGACAATCTCCCCTAGTTTGCCCTCTCCATAGCTTGTGATAGAACCTCTCTAACACGCTGCCTATCCGCCTCCCGACTGACTCCATGCCTCAAGGGTAACAGCTCTAGTGGTGAGATGTATCGCAGATCGCCTGCTGGCCTTGAAATAGCGCTGAAGATTGCCAACATACCAGGCAGCTTACCTACATCCTGCGCTCTAAAGATCGATGCTCTGTTATCCTTCTGTCGTGAAAAGTCCACTATGCTCGCGGCGAGTCCCGCAGCCACAGCTGTTGCCACTGTCCAGGATTAGTAGATAGACTCTTGAATTCACGGGGTCCTCACTTGACGTTCCACTCATGCGCTCATTCCTTCTCTGATCCGGATGCTGGAAACCCTCGCCTATAATAGCAAAGTTCTGTGTGTCAGGACGAGGCTCGGGATTAAAGCTCGAGCTCTGATTTCCCGTGTTGGTCGAGTAAATGCACATCGTACTGAGGTTGTGACGAGCTGGGAATGCAACTGTGTTTGTGTTCTGCCAATTAGACGCTGCTGCTATAACAAGAACACCTGCAGCTTTGGCTTTCGTCACGGCGTCATCAAGTTCTTTGGAGTAATTGCGGAAGCCAGCGGAGATACTGATGATGTCAACGGAGCGAGGTGGCTCGATGGCCCAATGGATAGCCTGGTTGAACAGTCAGTATAACCTGCGACTCGACGGGTGTTGGAGAACAGACTCTAGCCATGCGAAGTGGCCCTTCAATCTCATCGGCATGGTCCTTCTCAAAGACCCTCGCAATATACAGCCGAGCCTCCTCATACAATGCCTGAATGATCCCAGCGCAGCAGGTACCGTGCCAAGACTCATTTTTAGGAACACCAGTAAAGTCTTCATACTCAGCTCGGTAATGACTTCTCTCTCTATCATGAAGACCAGAGTCGATGATGGCGACCTTTACTCGTTCGTAAGGATCTTTCCTGTCGCCTCGCACAACCTTTATCAAGTCATCCACTTCATCAAGCCAATCGCCAGCCGTGCGCTCGTTTTCGCTTCCGAAACTATAAGCTATCTGTAGAGGAGCTCTGGGGAATACTTACCTCTTGATGAATGTTGCTCTAAAGTTCCGGGACTTGGTTCCTCGTCGAGTGAGTTCTTCCCAGCTCATCTGGGCGACGATAGACTTGCCGCTTTGATCATAATCGCTTATCCATATCTCGAGGTCATGTAGAGACTTCAAGAGGCCTCTTTGAGATATCTGTGGCGTTCTGTCTTTGACTGTCCACTGTCAGCCTGGAGGCACATATACAAAATGCAGTAGGAAACCACTTACAGTTAATACAGATAGCATTTTCGTATCTCTCTCTTGACACAATTGCCCTGTACCTCTGCTCTCCACCTTCCTGTGATGATACCAACTTCAAGGTCATTATTGCTTGTGTGTAACCTTTGGGGGATATTACAGACTCCCACCAACTTTCGGCATCCTCTCTTGGACTGGAATCAGAATCAAGCAGCCGAAGACCTACGATTTGCTCGTTTTCTATAAGGCCACGGATGAAAAATTCCCGCAGTCTGTCCCGACTAGCTTCCAGATACGCCGTGAATAGTTGTGCATCTATTATTAGTGTGATAGTCAGTTTGTAGAAAATGTCTAACACGGCTTGAATGACCGACCTTCACGTAGATCGAAGTAAAAGTCAACATCATCCTCAGCTCCCTGCTGCCCTCGAACAATGGCATGTGGTACTATCGTATTCTGAAGAGTAACAACAAGTCTACCGAGAGGGTTGGTCTCGTGAGATATTCGTGTATCTAAGTTTACTACAGTAGAATTTGTTAGTAGCAGCACAAACCGCCACTCCCCTTATAGCAGTGAGACTGACTTCGTACTTCCCAGGCGTCCTCGTCTGGATGGGATCCTTTTGAAAGGATACAGAAGTAGGACTGAGGCGATAAGCTCGTATGAGCCCCTTGACTTGCACGATTCTGCTTATAGGGGGATTGTAATATGCCACAGTGTTTTAGCTGGATGCGTGAGGGCTTTTGAAGCAAGATTGTGGTGTTGGACGAGTGGAGGATAGCTTTCGCTATTTTGGAAGAAGGAAACCCCCAGTCGCTTAAGCAGGTCAGTTTCCAAGAGAAGCTCTAAGGATTTGAGGCTAAATGTGGTAACAACTTACTTTTGTATCATAGGCACCGTTCTCGGCCAAGCTGCCATGCCGAAAATACGCTTGGGAGATATTCCCTGAGAACGAATGTTCTTTGATACGGCTTCAACCTCTTTATAGTCTATTTAAAATTAGCCCAGCAACTCATAGCTTTGATGGAGCGGTGTCGTACATATTGGAGATACATTCGATAATCTCACAATGACCAGCGTCGAGGGTTCCGGCTTCATTACCATAATAAACCACCTGCGCTGTCCATCAGGATGCAGTTCCTCTATGAGAAGGCTCTTCCCTCTTATGACTACATCTAAATCAGTGTCTATCCCTAGAATCTTTATGATTTGCTTACTTACGCTTGTAGGTCAAGTTGTCGGCATGCGGTTCGCCTACACAGCAACACCGACACTGGAAGACCTTTGACTTCTTTATTGTAATGTCATGAAGACGAGCCTTGCGGCAGACAACTATTTCCTCAGGAATTGAATGAGATCCGGCGTCTTTCCTTACGGCCCTCTCGGTAAGGGTGAAAGTAGCCTGCGAGCTATCGACAGGCGACGCAAGAGGGAAAATCCGGTCCGAAGCACTGAGAATCTTTTCTGCCAGTTGATCGAAAACCCTGTTTGCATCTTCGTTGGTCATTTTACTTGATTGGATGCGGGTGTGAGAGGTTTACTGAGATGCATGCTACCAGGTCACAAAAGACGATAGTCAGGCTGGCATGAATGAAAAAAGACTCATTAGTGGCAGTGCTTGTGCGGCTGAGTCTGACGGTCACGTTAGGCAGCGATGCAGCCAATGTTTCAACCCATCTTCGGGCTGTTCACCTGAGCCTTATCCTAAGATAGTATCGCTCTTTTGGTAGAATAGCATTGAACTTTACTTTTTCTTCTTTTCCACTCATTCATGACGCAACTGCACTCCTTGTTCTGAGATGAAAGTAGACAATGATGTTGAGCAAAGGCCTAGGAATAGATTTGGTTTTGGACTAACATCATGTTTGTGCCCCCTCCTCACTTAAGAGTAACTTACCTACCTACCCAGTCTGTGATCGCACGCATGGCCGATTATGAGCACCCTATATCATGATTGGTAGTAACCCCGCTGGTCAGACGACCTACCCCCTCATCATGCATGCAATATGCACGCTCATCACACAATCGCGAGGTCCTCCACTTGTGTCATATTTATCTAGATAGATGAATCAGACTCAAAGCGGGAAAGGTATAAACTTTGATGATCAAATCGCACTATCCGAGTTCAAATATAAGACTCGACAGTGAGATGCAAAGTGTATCTTGAGGGAGTTGAAAAATTATGCTCCGAGGGCTGCAGATCGTGCACCATTGAGCACTTATCTGCAAGCCACTTACCCATATTACATCTGTCTTACTGAGGCAAGCACTGTGATTGCGACATGGGGGTTGAAACTCCTTAGTCACACGCTTGGCATGATGAGTTGCATACAGAGTAAGCAGTACTGTTGGAGTGATAAGAACAACTGAATAGGACTCTTCATCCTTCTTTTGCACGTCAACAGCTCCAACTAAAGATTCTCTATCATAATACCGACTAAATATCAGTGACTCAACAGCAAAATGGCTAGTCGTCACGTCTTCACCCAAAGACTCAAGTCGGGCGTCATATTCTCGGCCCCAGGTAACTTACTAGCCATGCCGGAGGGAGGCTGGGGTGACGATACACCCATAGCCCGACAGAAGAAGCCCAAGAGAAAGATCCAAGGTCGTGGACTCGATCACTTCTCTCACTGGGTAGCAAAGGTGGCACTTGGTGACGAGCCATACGATAATATCGACTCCTTCATGTCGGGTAAAGATACCGGTGGCATTGGCAATGAATACAGACCTTACTCAATATCGCCATATCCCGAGACCGAAGTAGAAACTGCTGCGACGAAAACACCTGAGGTGGCGCTATGTCTACCAATGCTTAACGTTTCTTTGACGGCGACTGTGGATGGTACAGTCGCTCATACAGAACTGGTGCAGAAATTTCACAACCCTTCTGATGTTATCATCAACGCTGCGAAACATGTCTTCCCTCTTTATGACGGTGCTGTCATCACATCCTTCGAATGCACAATCGGCGATGAGCGTCGCGTCAGAGGCGTCGCCAAGCCAAAAGTGCAAGCACGAAAAGAGTTTGAAGAAGCAGTCCGCGATAAAGTGGCAGCCCCCGCTTTGTTGGAGGAGCATACACCTGAAATCTTTGAGACGTCTCTTGGAAACATTCCTCCCAACACGACCGTGGAGATCAAGATCACGTACGTCCAAGAGCTGAAGGTCGTCATGATGGAGTCAGAAGCGACAGAGGGAATAGCTCTCACTATTCCAATGTCTATCGCTCCACGCTACAGCAAGGCGCTGATCGAGTGGGAGCCAGCATCAAAGCTCCCAGAGGAGAGGCTCGACATATGGATCAGGGTTCTTGATAATGGTAAAGTCAATCATGAGGGATGTGAGGAGGAGTCAGGACACCTCCTTCAGTTCGAGGGATCCAAACCAGCTGAATACTCCAGCTCGTCAGAAAAAGATGCAGCACCTAGAACCTACTATGTTTGGCACCATGTATCTGAGCCAGCCGTTCTCAGAAAAGACTTTGTGTTCGTCGTTCAGATGAACGAGGGCCATCACATCAAGTCACGAGCCATTGCCTGTCCCGCAGATCACAATGGTTTCGCTACCATGATGGTAAACATCCGTGCCAACGATCTTTTCCGAAACGCCATCATTCCCCAATCATTCACCGGAGAGATTCTGTTTCTTCTCGATCAATCTGGATCTATGGGATGGACAAACGCGTCACCAGACTACGGCAGACGAAGCACAGGAGCTCGAAAGATTGATGTCATGCGCGAAGCAATGCTGTTAGCTCTTTCAGGCATCCCATCAACATGTGTCTTCAATGTCATCTCATGGGGATCGGCAACAATGGGCCTATGGGAAAGCTCGCGAGCTCATACTAAGGAGAACATCAGAACAGCCAAGAGTTACGTGTCTCAGGTTGAGGCTGACATGGGCGGAACGGATCTTCTCCGGGCATTGGAATCTGTGGTGAAGCGGCGGGTGCAGGACAGAGGATCAACGCAGATCATCATTCTCACCGATGGTGAACTGGAACCGGAAGACTCTATACAGTTCATCTGGAAGAAACGTCAGCTTTTCGGCGACAGCATTCGGTTCTTTGCCCTAGGAATTGGAGATGAAGTATCTCACCGTCTGGTTGAGAGTATCGCGGAGTGTGGTGGTGGCTACAGTGATGTAGTACATACTACGCAGACACCGAGATGGCATGATCGATTGAACCGTCTACTGAAGTCTGCTCTGGAACCAAACAGCTGGAGTTGTGATATCGACCTTGGTAGCGGATTCGAACGGAAAAGTCTGGTTGATTATAAGTTAGAGCAGGAGATCACCGCGGAAAGTGACAAGACTCCATACATCCAGGCCCCTTTTCCAATCTCATCTCTCCATCCTTTCAGCTTCACCTCCATTTCCTTCTTGGTCGACCTTCGTCATGGCGGGGAGCTCCCCAGGACTGTTACCATAAGCACAACAACAGCCGGTGCGAAGAAGAAGACCTATGAGCTTGCTATTGAGACTTCATCAGGCAATGATGGCACAATTCATCGCCTAGTCGCCAAATCTGTTCTCCTTGATCTACAAGATGAGATAAAGCGCGGAACAGCCGAGACACCAGTTGCTAAGGAAAATGCAGAGGGTATTGGCTCCATGTACTCCATAACCAGCAAATGGACGAGCTTTATCGCTGTATCCGAAAATCAGCCTGCTCAAACTGTGGAGGAGCAAAAGATGAACCATTATAAAGCACTCTTTGACGAGATAGACATCGACGAGCTCCTCAACAACGTCAGCGGTGACGGGACTTCATCTTGCGGTTCTACCTCCGACTCCTCCAGCATTATGGCCTATGGTGCCAGTCAAAGCCCCCGAATGAATGTGGCTGGACAGACAATGTTCCGATATCATGCGTTTCCAAAAATGAAGATCCTCGAGTCTGCGATTGAAATCCCAATACTAACTAACACCAGCTCAATACCACCTCCTATGCCTAAGCCGTGTCCACCACCACCGCCACCGGCCGGAATGAGCTTGCAACCTTACTCTATGGGCGGTAGTCGAGATGGACGTTCTGATCTTAGGCAATGTTCTTTGGAGAATGAAGATGATGAGCCCGAAGCTTCACGTCCCGCGGGTTCACCAGTCGAGCGGTACATGAACGACCCATTGCAGATAAAAGTACAAGGATCTGTTGATAGAATTAAAGGTCAGAATCTAAAGGTCCGTCCGCTTAGCGCATCTGGGCCCAGATCTTGGGAAGACCGGGACTCTAGTGATCCTCGAGCTCAGGTGACGAATGTCAGCGATGATGCTCGCCTACCTACAAGAGAGCGCGTTCATGAAGACAGTATAAAGCCAGAAGAACCAGAGGTGATCAATGATGAAGCAACGTCAAGACCTTACCCTCGATTTGATAGGTCCTCGGAACCTGGCATGTCTACCAGGTCTTATAAACTACCCACCGCAACGTCTTGGCAAGGAGTAGAACTGGTGGAGCGCAAGGCGGCGCTAGTTGGTGCTTTTGATGATGGCCCATGGGATGAAGTGTCGGAATCGCCATCATCAGTGACAAAAGGTCTTCCAATTGAGACACGAGGCGATGAATCAGACGATTCAGAAGCTTCCAGGGAAAGAGTTTCCACGCATCCGGGCTATATGTCACCACGCAATAGAAGTAGAAGTTTGTCCCCGGACGGAGACAATGACCTTGATGTTGGCGCAACTGAGAGACTTCAGTATCCATGTGCTACGTCGCAATATAGACGTCCTGGCCAAGCCCCCCTATCTCAGGCTTCCTCGCAGCCAGGTGAGCACTCATCGTCTGATTTGACTCCACGGATCCAGCGAGAGATTGTGCCCGGTGGACCTCAATTCCCCACTTACAAACCTGTACCCATCCCAAATAGTCCTATATTTGACCGACACGCTCGCTTAATTGCTCGCACCGTCAAACAAAAATGTGGTGCCTCGAAAACTTGGGGATCATATTATGATTCGGACGATAGTTCAACGAGTTGGGGCATTTCAGAGTCACCCTCGTCTCAGTCGGAATTCTATGGCCCTCTGGACTGGCAATTCGCGATACAGTGTCAAGACGGTCAGGGTCTCTTCGATCTTGATGAGAAAAGGCCATCTCTACACTTACACTTTTGTCCAGGAACCATGACAAAGTTCTGTCCTAAGATTTCTGAACTTCTGTCTAATTCCTCGACGCCGGAAGAAGAGAGGGATGATACATCTGCGAGGATACTTGACACGCTGATGATGATTGAGTGTTACAAGACGCATCGGGCGCAGGAGGAGGATACCTGGGACCTGATGATGGAGAGGGCATAGGATGCAGTGATCTCAGCTCTTGGACTCCCAGATGAAGAAGAAACACTGGAAGGACTGGCGGGGCGATTGAGGGGAGCCATGATGCATGCGCATTATGTGGCTGCAACGGGAGTGAAGGGTTCAGAGAAGGATGAGAGCTCTGCGGAGACGGTGATATGCCCAGCTTGTGATGTGGCATGGTTGAAGAGCAGGCGTTTCTTTTGTCCTTTCGATCACGAGTCTGACGACGTTGATGAATTTTCGAGCTGGGAAGACTTTTGGAAACATCAGGTAAATCAGGGGCATGTCGTTTGTCCTCAGGAGGTTGTGTAATAGCCGTGAGAGACGGCGGTATAGGTACAGAGCAGATCTCCTCTAGCTCCCATATTTCTCTTACCTGAAACCTTGTTTATATTTATGTGGTGTCATTGAATGAGGCTTGCTTGCTACGCGGCGGCGGTAATATCCAGGTCTGTCACTTTGGTACCCTTCAGCTGTCTCTTCGCATACGAGAGGCAAATCCTAGCGGTTCATGCTGCTTGTTGTTGAGAAGATTGATCTAATTTTGCGAGTTCATGCGAAGTTTTAAACAGAGCCGCTGTGGCTATATTTGCTTTATGCGCCTGGTCAAATGAACCGTGGCGTCGCACAGAAGATTGGATGTTCGTAAATGACTGAGCGTAATGTTGGACTGCATAACTATCACAAACTGCGGCAAAGAAGATAATTAATTAGCTTCCGAGGATTCCGCAGCTGTCAAAAGCGCATATAGATGCCGATTTAACCATGAATACTACCCATAAAAACCTATAATAAATGACTGCAACAGCAACCCTACGGAATAAAGGCATCTCAACAAAGCGGCATTGAGAGTCTACGCCCGCTCGGGCCGTCCGAATCTCCACTTTTCCAACTGCCGATCCCTTGCCGGAGAAATCCACAGGAAATGATCTACACCAGGGAACCAGGGCAAGCTACGTCAATTGCCGCGTCTTTTCTTCGTCGTGTTGTGTTTCCTTCAAGTTACACCTGTCCTTCCACAATTTATATCTGAGCAAACACGAGAGAGATCGATCGAGTCTGAGACCGAGTCTGCAGACTTTGACCTTCTTACCGTCGACATTTGAGTATCGTACACAATTGAAGACATCATGGATCCAGACAAGACCAGCACAGATGGCACAGACAACATGAGGGGTTCAACAGGTTCGCAACCTCTCCTCTCAACACCCGACATGGACCGAAGAATCAGACGCGCCGTAAGTCCCCTGAACCCCCCAAATCATCAACTTCCCAACTCAGACATCATCAGTTTGACCGTCGCGTCATGCCCGTCGTCTGCTGTCTCTACGTCCTCTCGTACCTCGACCGCGGTAACATCGGCAACGCCAAGACGGCTGGCGCACAAGAAGCTCTCAGCCTAAGCTCCGATGACTGGGCGTGGGTACTCAATTCGTTCTATATCGCGTATATCATGTTTGAGTGGACGACTATGCTGTGGAAGATATTCCCTGCGCATATGTATGTGTCTATTCTTTGTGTTTGGTGAGTCTTCCGTAGCTTGTTGGGATCTCTGTTGCTGACGGAGAGGTAGCTGGGGCACGGCGGCGATGTGTTCTGGGACAGCTCACAACATGACCCAATTGATAGTCACACGCATTTTTCTGGGTGTTTTTGAAGCTACCTTTGGTGCTGGTGCGCCCTTCTTCTTATCTTGTTTATATAAGAGAAGAGAATTAGGTCTACGCATGTCCATCTTGCTGGGCATGTCGCCTCTTGCAAACACATTTGCATCAAGCTTAGCATATGGAATCACACATATTAAAGGGTCTTTAGCCCCATGGAGGTTACTCTTCATCATCGGTAAGATCACCCTGACGATGAACGACGGGGCTGACTGTATATAGAGGGCGCACCCACCATTGCCTTCGCTCCCGTCGTCTACTTCTTCCTCATCGACTCCCCCGCAACCGCCAAATTCCTCACCGAAGAAGAACGATACTTCGCCGTCCAGCGCGTCCAAGGTCCTGATGGCGCTAAAAAGAAGGTTAATTGGAGACAAATCATTGCTGGAATACTCGACTACAAGAATTACGTCCACGCTGTCATGCACTTCTGCTGCAACTTTTCCTTCGCAGCTTTATCCAACTTCCTCCCTACCATCGTTAACGCCATGGGTTACAGTTCTATCAATGCCCAGGGACTCACAGCGCCTGCTTACTTCACGGCGTTTCTGCTCTGTATGGGTGCTGCGTTCTTCTCGGATCGGTGGGGGAATCGTGGGTTTGTCGTAGCTGGGTTTGCTGCCATTGCCACCATCGGCTACGGCCTTCTTGCAGGTATACAGGATATCCATCGCCCAGGTCCCCGATACGCTGGTGTATGGCTCGCGGCTTGCGGAATCTTTCCAGCGCTCTGCATTAACATCACATGGCTGCTCAACAATCAGGGACGCGATTCAAAGAAGGGCGCAGGCCTTGCCATTACGTTGATAATTGGGCAATGCTCGTCTCTCCTCAGCAGCTACATGTTTCCCAAAGAGGACTCGTAAGTTACCTGCAGACTATGTGCTTAGATCAAAACTAATATCGGGCAGACCATTCTTTGTCAAGGGTTGCGCAATCGGCTGTGGAATGAGCGGCGCTATTGTTATTCTGGCGTTGATCATGCATTTTGCCCTGGAGAGAGAGAACAGGCGCAACGAGAAGATTTACGGGCCTTTGGATCATGAGGCCGAGCTTGATGTTTCTGACGAGGATGGGAACACCAAGAATTTCAGATACCTGACCTGATCTACCAATTAGATGTCATGGGTTCTCGCTTTCAACCTGCGTCAGCATTAGGCTGCAAGGCATATTTGAAGGCGGATGAGTAACCCAAAAGCATAGCCTGAACACAACCTCAATCAACAAAATTTTATCTTCCTTGAGAATCTGACTATCGTTGACCACCGAATGCATTTCAGTTTATCCAAGTTCTCATCTTCGCCTGGCCCTACCGGAAGACAGATTCCCTTGAAATGGCAACAAACAGTACAGCAAAAGCGGGGTTGGTCCGTAGCCCAGAACCGGGCCTCGATATCTTCAGAACTCCAGAGAATACGGCTTTCTATTCGGCGAACCTGTACCAGAGTCTCGACAAGAATAAGCAGGAAATTCGACTTATCGAACTTTCGACACAAAGTGACGATGACGGTCTACTTGAATGCAAGCTCCTGCCGGCGACGTTCTTAACCGACGCTCGAAAACAGTATGTTGCTTTATCATATTGCGCAGGAGACCCGACAGACACAAAAGAAATCATGGTGAATGGGGTAAGATGTAATATTTTTGCGAGTCTGCATCATGCACTGGTACTCGCTCGCCGTTATTGGATTCGATCGTCTGGACAAGGACCACTTCGACTCTGGGTTGATCAGTTATGCATCAATCAGCAAGATCTGAAAGAGAGATCACACCAGGTCGGCTTCATGAGGGCCATATATCAAGGCGCAGAACAAACATTAGCGTGCCTATCAACACCAAAGCTTATTGGTAGAGGACTGAAATGGCTCATCGACATGTGTGAGGCCGTCCCATCTCGGGAAGACGATCTTGTATTCCAATACGAGGTAGAAGGAGAACCAGACACCGGAAACTCAATGAACTCTGAAAGAAAAAGTAAGAAAATATCCAACACCACCGTACCTGACCGGTTGGAAGATAATAGATGTCAACCGACTCGCATGCACGACTACATCCGGAAGAACATGCACCGCGAGAAATTCGTGAAAGAGTGGATTGAGTTCTACGATGTTCTAAGCAGTCCTTGGTGGAATCGAGCTTGGATCTGCCAGGAATTTCTGGTCTCTCAAAAGGTCAGCTTTATGTTCGGACACCATTGCATCTCTTGGGAACGGTGCTGGAAGATCATGCAAGGATTTTGCGAACTACACAGATGGTTCCTGACGATCCAGAGCCCCTCAAGTTCCAGTTGGTTTCCGACAGATTGTCCCGGAGATAGCCGCATCCTCAACATCGTTGAGGAAAGGGGCCTTACTTATCAAGTCGATCATGTGCGGAACGCTTTGAGGATGAAGATCTACTGGAGCGGAAACATGGACATCAAGGCTCTGTTATCGCACTCGAGATCTTGCAGATCTTCCGATGATCGGGATCGAGTATATGCTATGCTTGGTTTAGCTCCGCCAGGATATCAGATCTTTCCTGACTATTCGAGGGACATGACTGCAGAGGACGTCATGGTAATGACTACTAGAGCTATAATAGAGAAAGAAGATAGCCTAGGTGTCCTAGTTCCGGCTACTAGATTACTTCAGTGTAGAAATCTTGACGTGCCTTCGTGGGTGGTCGACTGGACTAGCACCGAAGCCTTATCTGTCGATTTTGGGAACAGGCAGCTGTACGGCGGTGATTCCATAGCTCATGAATCTCCGCAATGTATTTTTGAAACTATCACAGACACCAACCATCAGACTCGAGCGCACATCCTCTGGGTTTATGGAATATTCATTACCAAGATACAGTGGGTTACAAGAAAGTGGCCATATGCGGCATTTGATAGCGCCCAAGGACGTCACGGATGTCACGGTAGGGCCCTTATCTCTATCAAGGATGGAGATGAATTATGGTTTCTCTATGGGTCAAGAGTGCTGATGGTTCTGAGGTCATATCTCGATGGGTACCAGGTCATTAGCTCTGCCTTTCTCATGAGGAGATCACCAATGCCCACGGAACAGGGCAGGACTAATAGGAGCCGCATAAAATTATACTAGCGCATACCAATGTTCATAGAATAATGATATACAGCCTGCTAAGACTGGTGTGAGCGATGCAATGTGTAACCCAAATTTTAAGAAGTGTTATAGTGTTTTAATGGCATCCTAGTTTAGCAGGACTGACACTTATGTTTAATGATCAATGCAGGTACCATATAGCGGTATAGTGTTCCCATGATCTGTTGACCTGGGAGATCCTAGGCCTAAAAACGCAATATCCAAATATCACCAATTCTCTGATTATCCTCCCCAAGCCCCCCATGGACAACCACAGCGTCCTTTACATCTCCATCCCGCGCGGCATCAGCGTCAAACCATCCCCTAGCAACAGGTCCAGCGTCCCCAATCTCCACTCTCTCCCAGGTACTTCCCTCAATGTCAAAAGCCCATACGTCAGACAGCATCTTTCCAGCTCCAGCGTGGCCTAGGGCGCTAGGATCTCTCTCGCCAAACATGGTGACCAAAAATGTCTTGCCCTGCACTGAGATTGCCACTAATGTTGAAACACTTCTCGCTTCAGGGCCCTCAATGCCATCTGGCTTATAAGTAACTGTAGACCATGAAGCAGTCTTGATGTCATAGATATCCAGCGCACCGCCCTGTTCAGTCTTGCCATCGAAGCCGTTCATGCGATACAGTTTCCCGTCGTGAAATGCGATTGAGGAACCACCGCGCGCAGGGCCTGGTGCAGGGGGAAGCTCAGCCCACGCTCGTTTAGCCACGTCGAAAAGCCAAAGGTCGTTCAATCGGTTGTGCTCAGGGCATCCAGAGTGGAGGTACAACTGGTCAACGCCATTTGAGGTGATGCAGTGGTAGCTTCGACCATCTGGGAATGGCGCAGAAGAATCTGCAGGCTCGATAAAGTCCCATGTATTTTCGGCTGTGTTGTAGCGCCATATAGCTCCCTTTTCTTCTACTGGCTTCATTTCGAGACCTCCGCGTCCGGAGAAGAGGAAGATGTTGTTTCCGATGGTGGTGCTGGGGCTGCCGACTCTTGGTGAGGGAGCTTTGGCGGGAGCCGTGAGTGTTTGAGCGCCGTGCTCTGCAAGGGTCAGTAAGCATTAAGTAGCCATTGACTACGAGCATACCTTGGGTATCAAGGCTCACTACATCGACTCTGTTGTCGACTGGTTCACGTGGGAGCAACTCGCCACCAAAGACGTATACATTTTGACCAACTGTAGAGACAGCTTGGGAGGAACGGTAGAGACGCTTGCTGGAAGTGATGCGAGACCAGGTGGCCTTTGGTAGCTTGATAGAAGTCATTGTGAGTGTTGAAGTGGAAAGAGATAGATGGTTGACGTTGTGAAAATGTGGCTGTGTGACAGGAGGTAAGGTCTCTATTTATAGACTCCTCCTTCTAGCACCATGTTAGGCTTTACATGTCAAGCCATTTGGACATAGTCCACTTGTTTCCAAGTTTACATCGTTACTGCAGCTAGGTAATTAACATAAACATAATGGTGCCATGCACGAGAATACAAGTCGTAACCCCACTAGGGGAGGAAAGAAAGCACGGGACCTCGATCCTAAGCGACAAAAAGACTTAAGTAATACAGTCTCAGTTTAGGATAACTTATGCTGGGTTTATTTCGACACTCCATATTAAGGTTCGCTGTTTTCTTGCCCCCCTGAGGCCCCACGGCGGCATGCGGATTCCGCGATCCCCAGCAAAATGACAGATTCACCAATCAACGTAGCGAGCTTACGGCGCTTGAGATATTCAGGTTAGCTCATACCCTTAGACCATGGCCCATTAAAACCACCACGGAGTCCGCTCCTCCGCTGGAAATCACCAACCATTCAATCAACAATGCCCCCAAGACTACGAGCCTGTGACGGCTGCTCCAAAAGAAAGGTTATGCACCCCACGCCTCAGTCCCGCAAGTATCCCTAGGCTGACGAAGGTAAACTAGATCCAATGCGTCAGACCAGATCCCGAAGGGCGGTGTGAACGCTGCGCCAAGCTTCATCTCGAGTGCGCGACGGCCAGGGAGCCGACCAGGGAGTCACACAGTACACCAAATGTGAAGTAAGTCCCTTTGAGACCACGTACGAGAAGGTACCCGGGCTGACACAACACAGAGGCGCATTGGTAAAGCAAGTCGCCACACTAGAGAGCCGAGTCGCTGAGCTTGAAGCATCTCTTGTGCAGATGCGCTCCGAGATTTGCGCAAATCGGGCCGCCAGTTCACGTTCAACGTTGCGAGGTGATTCTGGGGATACCACGGGTTGTATCTCGCCATATCTCCAACAAAAGCCCGCAAACGCTGTTTCGTTGTCGATCTGGACATGTCTCGGACAGCATTGGTACTTCAAAGGCATCCCCATCAATTCCGCCCTAGGTCGAGACTGGATATCCTCTAAGATCGGTGAAAATGTCTCCCTCGATAAGTTCCGTCTCTTTGGATCACAGAAGCACCATTTTAGTAGCTCATCACCTCCATTCACCTTCCCGGAAAGACAGACGATAGAAGCATCCTTAAATTCGTACTTCACCTCGTCCTGGCGACTTTTATACCCTATCATCGACGTCGCGCTTGTTGAGGAGACGTTGGCGGCGGCTTATACCGAGTCACAGCCGGCGCAGGTGTGTTTTTTGGCGTTTATGGCTCTGTGTTCACGGTTCAAGGGCTCTATGCTACAGCTTGATGATAGTGATATCTATATACGTGCGTCGCAGAGCTATTTGCCGCAGGTACTTAGCCAGAGCACCCTGGAAAATCTTCAAACAGTCATCATGCTTGTGGGTCAACGTTTTTATAAGTGACATCTACTCTGCGCTAACACTCTCAGCAAATCTATCATCTGCTCTCAGGCCACTGGGGTGCCGCTGCTGAACTTCATCCCTACGCCTGCCGTGCTATATACGATCTGAAAGGCCACATCGCACATCCATCCGGGCCAGATACCGCAGTTGATCGCCGGCAAAGACATATCCGGAACCTCTTTTGGGTGTGCTACGTTCTCGACAAGGATATAGCCCTAAGATACGGAAGACCACCTTGTCTGACGAGGGACTATTGTGACTTGACGCTACCGGATGATTGGGCAAGGGTATATCAGGACCCGACTGGCACTAGTCAAGGTGGGGTGTTCCTCCAAGACGATTCTATTTGCTTCTCGCAGGACCTTTGCCTGTCTCAGATCAAAGAAAGGATCTGTCTATTTCTCTGCTCGCTAGATAATTCGAAATTATCAGATGGAGCAATTCTCGGTCAAGTTCGTCAACTGGACGTCGATCTTGAGACATGGCGCTCAAATATTCCTATGAATGATAGGCCGAAGTGGTCTCTGAGTTCGGAGCATCCTCTCCTGCACCCAGAAATGTCTTTTGTTCAAAGGATAAGGTGCATTCATCTGCAGCTGGAGTACAAGTACCTAATGATGATGATCCATACCGCCGTCCGGAGATGCGGTGCAGTATATGCTGTGGACGATAAACTTCCTGAAGATTTACATAATGTTTATCATTCAAGTAGTGATATCTCCCTCGAGGCGAGTCGCACTACTCTTCAGATCTTCAAATTACACACCTATGTCTTCCAGGATGACATGTTTGGGTAAGTTGAACAGGTCTCTTTACATATCCTGCTCTAACATTAACAGCCATATCGCTATTTATCCACCGATAGCAGCCATGGCGCTGTTCATGAACCTTCTCCTCCATCCGTCTGATCCACGGGCCCGAAACGACCTTGATCTCTTGGCCGGTTGCGCAACGCTGTTTCAGGATATGCCTATGAGAGACTTGACGAATGATGACATGGACTGTATTGAAGAATTGAACAAGTTCATTTCTGAGCTGGTCCGTCTTGGGAACAGTGCGGTATGGAAGGCAAAGAGAGAATGGAGGAGCACAACCGGGATATCATCATGACCCGGCATTGAGACTCGTAATATAAAGTTTTTGACTTGTGACCGGGCCGTATTCCCGATGTCGACGATCCATCGCATCTGATTGGTCTGACCGGAACCTAAAGAAGTATCATCTTTCCGGTCTGGATTTTTATCTTACGCGCCTTCTTTTCACTAACGAATTCTTGCAATTTACCGTCCACGCCTTTTGGATGACGCTTTTCATCCTCATATTTCGATACTACATTAACCGGGCCAAGTTCCCGGTCCCGCTTATGATAAGCACCAGTTGTTCTGAACAAGGCGTTTCCCCGCAATCATGACTAGCAGAGGGTATTTAGAGGGCGCACGCCAATGACAGACGAAGTATAACAAAGACATAAAAGACAACAATCCAACTGACAATCAAACCATCAAAACGAACATCATCAACATCACTCTACAAAGACAATTGGATCATGTCTTCGACCACCACCATCCAAGCCCAAAGCGGCACACTCACCATCACCCCCAACTCCAAACCCACCCACGGCCATGAACTCAAAGACAAAACCCCCCTTCAAGCAATGTCTCACGGCGACGTCGTCCTCCGCGGCATCCCCAAGCACCCAAACTTCGCCTCCCAGCGCCAATGGCAGCTCGAGCACATGGCCGCCGCCTTTCGCCACTGGCACCGCGAGGGCTACGTCGAAGGCATAAGCGGCCACATTTCCGTGCGCGACCCCGAATTCACCGATGCGTTCTGGACGAACCCCCTAGGCCGACACTTTGGTCTTTTGAAAGTCAGCGATATGATCCTCGTTAACCTGAAGGGAGAGGTCATTGGGGGCAATCGTACCCGACCGCCTAACTCAGCGGGTTTTCTGATCCATGCTTCTATTCATAAGGCCCGGAGCGATGTTCACGCTATTTGTCATTGCCATAGCATTCATGGTAAAGCATGGTCTGTGTTTGGCAAGCGTCTTGAGATGTTGACGCAAGACGTGTGCAAATTCCGAGGGGATGCGCATAGCGTTTATGACAGTTACGGTGGCGTCGTGCTGGGTAGTGAAGAAGGAGACCGCATCGCAGCAGCGATGGGCCCCAAAGGAAAAGGCTGCATCTTACGAAACCACGGTATTTTGACTGTGGGACAGACAGTGGACGAGGCAGCGTGGCTGTATACGTCTATGGAGAGGAGCTGTCGTGTGCAGCTACTTGCTGAGGCTGCGGCGGCGAATGGGTTGCCCAAGGTGCTGATTGAGGATGAGGAAGCTAACTTCAACTTCGATGTTGAGAGTGATCCTGAGATTTGTTATTGCGAGTTCCAGGCTTATTACGACTTGGAGGATGAGCTGTCCAACGGGGCTTTTAAGAAGTAGGAGAATGGAATGCAGGTCTATTGTATCTCTTGTTCGCAGTGCTGATCTCTTCTTAACAAAGTCCCGCTAATGCTTTCCACTTCTATAACGATATATCGTGACATGGAGCCTGCACCCATGTTACGATACAGCCCGATAAGATCCTCTTGATGCTCCTGTGCCTCGGAGGTGTAGTTTGCCAGAGACGGGTGAATAGACAAATGTAATCAGATCTTCGTATGCCACGCGTTAAAATTCCCTAGTGTAAGAATGCGTTAATATGTACAAACGAAATGCTTCGTAGCTAGGATGGCACTAGCCTTAGAGACAGGCCTCTTAGCTACGGTATTATCCTATGACTAAAAGACTTTCACTTACTCTGATGCGTCGACTTGTGATAAGAGGGATACTGTCCATAGGTTTTAGCGCCACCACCTGAGGAGCCAGTGTTGCGCACAAGGTAGATCCTAGGCTTGCGCTGATTCCCGGCCTGACCCTTCTTTTTCTTCTCAGGATTGAGGGACGCCTCATTGTGTGTGCCTGGTGCGTCGTACGTCCCGAAATGTTACCCCATTATTCCCTGTTTGTATTGATGGAAGTCATGTACCTTGTGGTCTGCTTCGACTATGCTCGTAGAACGACGACCGCCGCACAAGATGAAGCATATGGTGAAAGTCTAATTGAGCTAACCTTTCTTGGCCGTGGGATTGGAGGATTTTATACGCCTTAAGGCCGGCCAAGGAGTCATC
>JABSTL010000788.1:0-16527 GCA_013759095.1 Fusarium sp. NRRL 29148
CTCAGAATTAGAGATTTTCTTTTTTTATAGAAGATTTCTTTTATAAATGGAGAAGCGCGGCAGTGCAACTGATCGGCCTGAGACTACCCTGGAGTTACAAACACTGGAGGATAAAAGATAAGATGGCGATAGCGATAAGTTAGTGCCACGATTGGGATCCGATACGCGAGAAGTACCCGACATGACGCGTTTGATCTTTACTATTCAGGCGTAATTGAGCCGACAGCCACTGGCGGTATCAACAGGAATGAAGTCTTAACTGCTATTCTTCGCTCCTAAAGGAGACACCGATCCTCTTCTCCGAAAGTCCAACTTTCGTAGCCACCAGGAATTGTCGGGAGCTCCTAATCCGGATGCCGCCGCGGAAGAGAATAACGAGGATGCAGAGCAAGACGACCAAACCGATCCTCAATATGACGTAGAGGAGTTTGATGATGTTCCGTCTTTGATAGAGAGTTTTGAGGATCTGAAAAGCTGAAACCATTTAACGAGGATGGGCAGATTGTCGAAATATGCTATCGCGTTTCATAAGCGCACTTGATGCTTGTGTCACCCGTCTTCAAGGCGATGCTAGATGGTCCATTCAGAGAAAGCTCTCGTAATGACGATGTGAGCTTTGAAGTCATTACATCTGAGTGCAGCGCATCTGCGCTGCTTATCTTACTCAACATCATTCATGGCCACCATGGAGACGTCCCAAAGGCCATGGAACTTGGCCTATTGACGGAGATGGCTATACTTGTTAACTACTGCGAATGCCATGAGATCGTAGAGATGTTTGCGGAGAACTCGATTGCGCCTGTTATACAGGAAGATGAGATAGAACGATCCAATCACCAGACGAATATGTCTCAGCTGTTCATCAGTTGGGTCTTCGGCAAAGACGAATTATTTAACTCAGTGGTTCAAACCTTGCTCAAAGTCACCGCTGGGCTGATACAGGGGGACCTACCACTACATAGTATCATTTTGGGTAAGTTGCAACAATTTCGGGGTGTATGACACGGGTGTAGACTCAATAGAAGATCGTAGACAGGCTCTCACGCAAAGCTTCCTGGACAATATTTACACGCTACTCGACTCATTCTGGAGCAAGGACGGTGGCTGCCACACGGAATGTACCGCCATGATGCTGGGGATGCTCGTAAGGCAGATGCTCAGCTTTGGCTTGGAGGTCCCCAGAGCTACAGAACGGCCGGCTGTACAAAAGAGCCTCTCACAGCTACGTGACTTCTCTAGTCACCTCAAATCGCCATCATGGATTGCCATGGAAGAGGGCGATGAACATGAATGTACTTTCGCAGACATAACAGGTCCCTGGTTGGTAGAAATAGATAAAGTCAATGTCTGTGACGGTGTCAGGTTGGGAACTTTCAGGCGGCGGATGAAGGCCTCCAAAGCAGAGGGCCACCTTACAAAGAAGGAAAGGAAAAGGCACAAAATTAACCGTCATCACTCCTAAGGCTGGCGATGAGGTTGAAATCCTAATTGTTCTGGAGATAGGCATCATTGCAATGTTATGATTAGAATACATAGAGCTCTACCTCAACATAGCAGCAAACGAACCAATGCCAATCGAATTGTAAAGTTTACAAAATAAGCTAGATCCTTGCCCCCATTTAGATCCGTAGCTGGTGTCGCAGCTTAACTGAGCTGCTCAGCCGTCTTGCCCCATTTTATTGTGAGCCAGAAAGAGGCATTCGGTGTTATAATGACGCTCAGGAGGCTGATGTAAGATGTTGGATCGGCAATGACTCTTCGGTGAGACGGATATGGAAAATGGGGGATTCATCCTTCAGACCCACTGCCCGATCAAGATTTATTAACCCCATGACAAGAGTCGAATCATTAAAAAACATTATAAATTGGCTATAGAATTTTTATAATGCCCAAGAACAGACCATCAAAAGAGAAACGAGACCAAGCGAAAACGGAGGAGAGACGTACCAGGAGAATAGAGAAGGAAACGAAGGAAAATGACCGCGCGAAAGCAGTGGCTGATGACAACACCCTCGACTTTGGTGCCAAGATTGACCTCTTAGCTGAGATACGAAATTGGTTTCGCGCAGATACAACTATCGTGGATCAATACACATCAGGCGAGATTTCAACAGCCGAGGCAGTCGACATTCTAGCAATGCCGATAGATGAGGCATACTCAACTGCAAACGCGGGCACAGAATATTTTCGACAAGAGAGGGTCGCTCGAATACAGCGAAGATATCATGGTCCCGAGAAGGCACTCGAACTTTGGGGACCTGAACAAGAGTGGCCAGAACCTGAAAATGAGCGAGATCACACTGGAAACGTTGAAATGCTCCTTTGGAATCTATGGTACTCTATCCTTCACACCGCCAAGAAAATACCCTTCACCGACGAGTTTCGGCAGAGGAAGCTAGTTGAACTAGTCAGAGCACTCAAAGCTCGACCAGATCCCCCAGAACCGGTACCCATGACGATTCCCCTCAAAAGAGATTGGGTCTGGCAACTAGGCACCGTTTGGAGTGACCTGATTATTTTGGGCGCCTCAATCACTGAAGTGAGGAATGACTCCTGTGGATGCGGAGCCGGTTGGTCATGGCCAGAGCAACAAGCAGAGCAGAACCTGAATGCATTCTACGCTCGATTAACTGCCGGCGGAGTAGCCAACATACACATCCAGGGAGAAATATGTGTAGTTGACGCGCTAGAAAAGGCTCCCACGCCATGGTATCGCCGTGCATCACCACCGCCAGATCATGAGATTCTCAGCCACTACGTTACTTGCGCCGCGCTGTGGACTATTATTGCTGGCAAGGAAGTTTATGCTAGGTATCCGCATACAAGAGATGAAAGGGATATTGAGGTGGTGGATAGGATATTGGAGTTGAGGGATAATGAACTTCCGTGGAACAGATCACGAAAGAGGTATAAGTGTCGGGCGAGATGGGAGACGGCAAGGAGGGAATTTGCACGCAGGAGGTTTGAGGCCGAGTCTCAGAATGAGGAGTTGTCACTAGAAGTTCGGGGATTGGCCGGACGAGCTGCCAAGGCAATGGACAACATTGTTTGGCCAAAGCAGGAAGACAAGTGATTAGCCTAAGTGATCAATTTGTGGACATATTGCGTATTTAAACACAGCAACAATTTAGGATTAAACTGTATAACACTAGAAAATACGTTCCTTTAGTCTCTTAACGCAATCTTATATGCTTCTCTTCAGCTATTGGCTGCCATGCATCATAGTGCACATACCCAATTCCGATGCGATACACTATATCTCCCTGTCTCTGTACCAGCAACACCTCATTCAAAGGCCAAGGTCTTAGCGTGCTATAATATCTAGGATCAAAAGGAAATGGTCCTGCTAAAGGATGAATCGATCGAAAGGGACTAACCCAGTACCGTCCTTTTGTATCACTGATATCGTAATACGGGCAGGTCACCACCTCTTTCTCATGTAAACATGTTTCATAAAAGTCCCAATGGGCGTTCTTGTCCATCGTAGGCAGTACAGACAGATTTTCAGGCTGTGAGGGGTCTTCCTTAAGGATGGGGCACTCAATAAGATGCCGGAACCGATCCTCATCGTCAATGAAGCACTGATCCCATTCGACACGAGTAAGGGTGGTGTTGACTATTGCGATGCATTCAAACTCATCTTGATTCAGCGACGAAAGGGTCTCCGGATCAGCAAGGACAACTCCAGCAACATGACCGTCCTCATCGAACAAGCACAAATGTCGTCCACTGTATCCCGCATCGAGCTCCAAGTCAGTCTGGGCTATTTTTTGGATGTGGGCTTTGGGTATGGAGAATTTAGCAGACTGGGCGAAGAAGTTGAGCTCTCCTGTCGCTTTATCTACTGCTCTCACTGGTCCATTATCCTTATCAGAAGCCACTGGATAGATATAACGAATGCTGTCCGGCTCATCCTTGGTATAGCAGAATCCGAAGCTGAGACCGTCATGGCTTTTGTATCTCTTCCAGCCATTCTCTTCAAGCCATTCCTGTGAAGGTGCTCGGCAAGTCCGTGAGTCAAACCTTCGTTGCTCTGTCGAGCCCGTCTTAGTCATGTCAATCCAAGACACAAGCGAGTGGGAGCACTCGCAAATGTTCCAGATCCTATAACCAATCTTCCCCGTCCAGCCGACCCACGACCAGCTGGGAAGCTGTACACCAGAGTTGTCAATTGCGGCATTGCGGGCACAAGCACCCGATGGCCGCCAGAGGAGAGCGATGTCCAGTGCCGAGGTGGGTAACCCCCACGCAAACTCGTGGTCATCAAACAGGCTTTTTAATCTGTATAGAATTCCTTCAAGGGCGTGGAACCGATCCTTGGCCATTGTTGTTTTTCTGGCAGACATAGCTTCGACGTGATACCACCACCAGCCGAAGTTAGTACGACCACCTTTATGCACATCTTGTGCTGTTATCCTTGCCAGCATCTTTGGTTCATACGAGTGCAGTTTGGCGTTTGATTCTTTGTCAGATGACTTTGTCCCGCTATAAGCGTCCTCCCAAGTCTCCTCGCAAGCAGTGCACCCAAAAGCACATTTATAGTGGACTTGGCTGTCGGTGAAGTACAGTGTTCGCAGCGAGAGAACGCTCTCCTGATACGTCCAGACCCGAGAGTTCCACGTTGAGGATTCAATGACCTCATCAAGAGGTGGAAGTGGAACCCCGATAGCCATCCGATCGATGACTTCTCGGCCTTGTACAACTCTTCGTGTTCCCAGCCTTAGACCAGGGAGTCCTGAGTTTGCGTTGATTCCTGACGCAGCTGCCACAGTGAGCACGGCGCTCTCATAAATCAGGCCCATGGCCCGGACATTTTCCTGGACGTCGGCTTGGTCATCTTGGATGATGCACAGGGAGTCAACCCAGGCATAGCGCTCGCCTATACCTGACACTACACTGAGGAAGTCTCGGATAGTCCATGGGAGATTATCGCGGCTGCAGGAAAGAGAGCCTGGACGATACAATTCATCTTTGGTGGCTGCCGTCAGTGCAAACGTCTGGGGTCCTCCCCAGACGTAGCTGAGGGTGACGTAGCGACAGTGTCGTGGGGCGCCGGTCAAACAACCATTCTTGACATCAATAACCCGAACAAAGCCCGGAAGCTGTTTTTTAGATGGCTTTTGCCAATGGCCTCGCTCACATTCGTTGGTCCACGCCTTGACCAGGTCAAGGTCGACATCAGGCCACAGACGACGTCTCTTGATTCCCCCGAAACTGTTTCTTTGCTCGAGACAGCCTTCGGAAAGGAGCACCGCCCGGGGCAATTTTACATGTGTTGTGTTTGGTAGGTCTTGGCTTTCTTGTAGGATTGTATCGAGCGCAGGCTCAGTAACAACGAGGAGGGATCCAAATGCGGTGGGCCCTTCGAAGTTGTGATCTGATGGCAAAATAGCTTCGATAAAGCAGTTTATCCTTTCTCCATTAATCTTTCCATCATTCCAGAATGTATCTGGGAGTTGGTGTTGGTAAGTCTGGCGGAGACAATGAACAACAAGACGGCAAAGAGGGCAATTGGGATGAGAAGCGAGCTTGTCAACCCAGTCTAGTTCTACCCTGCTTCTTTTTTCCGGGGAATAATTATCACGTCTATGCGTGAATAAATCTAGCATATTGATCATTTTGCAGACGTCGCATTTCCGGTCAGTTTTCTTGGTTAGCCTCGGTAGCAGGACGCCGCCGCCACACCACCAACAAACCTCGCCAGCATCAGAGTCCTCATCGCTTTCTGGGGCTTTGCCGGGTGTTGGAGGCTGTGATTCACTTAACATTTGGGAAGACAAACGACTGTCGATGCTTTGGGAACGATGGATAGAAGCGAACTCATATAGAGGCCGGAAAGATGCCTTGTGAGGCTGTGTCAGGTGTAAAAAATCGCCAAATAACGGTCTGGGCCTTTCTGAAAACGCCACTCGATCAAATGCTCCAATAGTTAAGAATCAACATCTTACAGTACTACCAGACTCACGCGTATGTGTATTTCTTACAGACTAGAACGACAAGCAGAATCGCGTTGTCAAAGAAGACAAACGAGACGACAGTATGGGTTTTCCAGTCTAGTGGATGACATCGTTGGGTGAAAGGAGGAAGCGAAGTGATTGGTCTCATGGACAAGTAACCATGTACGTGTTATCACCGTCTCAAAGTGGGGTTGTAAGACATGCTGCGTTGAAAACACAACCATGTTGCGGGGTGCCACAGCCCAAGACAAGAAGGCCAATAATAGCAACAGAGCAATGTAGGAAGATGCATATTCATATGAGACAAATGAATTTGAGGACCCAAAGAACTGTAGACATTTACATACACGATTTGCCGTATTCCGTGGGTCACGCGGCAACAGGGTCCTTTCCCCGATGCTCAATGGGGTTACCGCCACTAACAAGTCTCAGCTGAAGCATCAATAGAGCAAGCTCACCTTTCCCCATTCAAGAATTGGCACATACGAGACTGCATATATCTGTTCCGTGCATGAAATTGTAGGCTTCTAAACATTCACCGTGATGGCTATGTTTCAGATGCACTACTCGTCATTGTTCTAGACTGGTCTTTGTGACGATGGTGGAAGAGAAGGTCGCGATACCCCTCGATGTGTAGAGAATGGATAGGCTCGGTATACAAATCGCCAGACTTTCAGCTGAGGTCAAGGTGGATAACCTTCCCGGCTCTGAAGAGGTAGATTTGTGGTGTCATTTTCGTTATAAGAGTAGAGCCTCTGCTTTCCTTCGTGAGGCTGCCTGGAATCCCCATACTGTTCGATACCTTAATCAATACTCCCAAACAAACAAAATGGTCAGCGACAAGCAGATTGAGCATGAGCGCCGCCAGCGAGCCCGCGTCGGGTCATACTTCCTCGGCCCCCGCGCCGAGAACTTTGATCTTTAGGCTATGGTTATGGTGTTGGTGGTGAAGACTGATGTTGAGCCATGGGGTCACATCACCTGCTTACTGAATTGTTCCTGTGGCATGATGATATCTAACAACATGTTGGACGGCTCGGTCGCCAATCTTGAGGCCATTTGGGCGAGTAAGTCCTTCATTCTACCCACTAAAACTTCACTTGTTTAACCGATGACTTAGTTCGAAACCTCAAGTTCTACCCACTATCCCTCAAACTCGCCATGGCCGAAGGCGCACCACTCAACTTCCTCACCCGCATTGAGCCGCCCTTCAAGGTCACCACCTGCAAAGGAGAAGAAAAGCCCTTCACTGAGTTGTCCACATGGAAGCTTCTCAACCTGAAGCCAACCGCCATTCTTCAGATTCCCACTCGCTTGAAAAGCGAATATGCCATCTCCGCCACTTTCTTGCAGACTGCTCTGCACGATTATCTGATTCAGACTGTCGGAAAGGAATATGTTGACCAAAAGTTTGGCATCAACAACCCTGCCAAGTTCTTTGTCAGTGCTACGAAGCATTACTCTTGGCCCAAGGGTGGAGGTAAGCAAAACCGTCGCACGGGTTACAACAAGCTTACTGACGATATGTAGCTATCTCCGGTCTTGGCTCCGACAACTTCGTCGACATCGCTGTTGATGAAGAAGCCCGTATGGGCATCTCCAGCCTTCGCGCCCATCTCGGGTCCTGCGTCGAAGGTGACGATGAATCTCAGTACACACCCGTCTTCGGCGGTGTTGTCATCATCGGATCAACTGAACACGGCGCCTGCGACCCGCTTCGTCAAGTCATTGAGCTTCGCGAAGAATTCCAAGCTCGCGGCCTATCTTTAGCTATCCATTGCGATGCTGCGTGGGAGGTTACTTCTCGTCTATGATCGAACGCAGGATGTTCGCTCCCATTCCCGGTGGAGACTTGCCCTTCGTGCCCAAGTTGGCTATTCAGCCTTATACGAGGGAGCAACTTGAGTGTCTACCTTTTGCTGATAGCATCACGATTGATCCTCGCAAGTAAGTTCTCAAGCCCCATGGAAGATTTGGCCTAATAGTTGTCGGTAGGTCTGGTTATATCAACTATCCTGCTGGTGGTCTCTGTTACCATGATCAGCGCATGCGCTACCTCACCACCTGGACCAGCCCGATTGCCTACCATCAAAGCGACTATAAGGGAAGTATGGGCGTCTATGGTGTTGAGGGAAGTAAGCCTGGAGCTGCAGCAGTAGCTCCCTGGTTGACGCACAAGACACTCGGACTTGAGGTTGATGGATATGGCAGACTTCTTGGAGAGGCTATCTTCACTTGCACTAAGGTTCGTGTCCCTAAGAGTCCCGAGAATACCTGCGCTAACGCTCTGATAGCTGTACTGTCAATGGGCTACTTTGACCAAGCCCGAAGATGACTTGATTGTCGTACCACTCATCAGACTGCCCATCGAGCGAAACGGTGGCTCAGCTGAGGAAGCCGCGAAAGAAAAGGAACGAATCCGCGAAAGGATCCTCGGAGTCAGTAATGAGGATTTTTTCAAGAATGAAGAGACTTGGGGTCTTCTCGAGACGCTCGGTGGTGATCTAATGATTAACGCTTTCGCTTGCAACTTCCGTATCAACGGCAAGCCCAACACTGATATCGTGGGTCACTTTTACACTCTCATCTTGCCGTGCATACTAACAAGTTGCAGGGAGAAGCCAACTATCTCAACCAGCGGATCTTCCAGAGCCTCTCCTACACGATTGAAGACGACAAGACGCCAATCTCTGATCGGCCTTTGTTCCTGACCTCGTCGTCATTCGGTGAGAAGGCTTATGGCAAGTGTTCGACCAACTTCAAGCGACACCTTGAACTCTCGAACTAGCAGCATCCCGCTCATGGAGATTTGGCGTTCTTGGTTAATGTTACGATGAGCCCTTGGCCTACGGACTCGCCATTCCTGGAGAGTTTGGTCACTTCGTTGAGAAAGATCGCAGAGGAAGAGGTCCAGGTAAGCTTTCCAGAATGAGCCTTGCATAACGTATACTGATATCCGTAGCATGTCCTTACTCGCAACACCGAGAATCCAGATATCCACGGGTTCGTCGTCCAAGGCCACGACAAGATCTACCTCGTCCACAGCCCCGTGTTCAACATGGCCGCTCACCGCTGGCAAGTCATCATCACCGCTGAGCTCCCCAGCGAAGTCAAAGAGCTCTACTAGAAGCTTTGCAAAGAGAATCCAGAAAAGTTCTACACCATCGCCAATGTGGAGCCGGAGAAACTTGGTAATCTGCTCGAGTCAACTGGCGATGTTGAGTTCCGACTGGACGACGGCATCCCAGAAGCTGATGCTGAACCTGGCCAAGTTCAAGCTCTTTAACATTCAAGTCGTCGTCAAACGATCCATGTCGCATGATTTCTTGGTCAAGAAATGCCCTGATAGAATGCCTTTCTATCTCTATGGAAGCAATGCCCAGGCTAATATTGACCATGTGCTGAGAACTTCGCCGAATGCTCAATTGAGCGGAGATCGCGTCAAACTCAACCTGAACCCAGAATTGAGCGATGAGCAGCTTGGTGAGGGTGTAGTTTCTGTACTGGAAGATGTCTATGAGACTTCCATTCAACCGCTGTAAGTCTTTTCCTCTGACGTCGGAGTTGTTCATGCTGACATTTTGCAGACCCAAAGAGGAGAAAACATTGGTTGTCAAGACTGATGCACCTGAATTGTCGCTTGTTGCCGATCATAAGCATAGGGTGTCGCTGTATAGCAACTACGATGACTTCCTTGGAGGTTCCAAGCCTATCGCGAATGGTGACTTGAGCCTCACATCCAAGATCTTTGCTGATTGGGGAATGGTCAACATGGATTGAACATCATTAGATCATCAATGAAAGTCATGAGAAACCCGTATTAATTCCAAATCATGACTACTCTAAATAAACTACCAAGCGATGCATATAATAAGTGAACGAATGTTGATCTTTTACTTCTTCACAGAGTCAGAACCCATCTCATACACCGGCTCCTGTTCACGGGCCTCAGGACCAGCCATCTCATAAGCCGGCGCAGGTGTATGAAACGGCGGGGGCGACGGCTGTTGATTCCATCCCATAGGTGAAGCTGGTCCGACACTTGACATAGGTCCACTCATCATTGACATACGAGCATCTGAAGGCGCAGGAGATGCCGCCATGCTATGGTCAGGATAAGGCTGTGCAGCTGGTTGGTAGTGCTGTTGCTGAGGGTATGGGCTCTGATGTATAGGGGCGGGAGGAGGGGCTTGTTGCTGAGCCATGACTGGTTGAGCTGGTGCTGGGGCGGGTTCGGGTTTAGATTTACGTCTGCGCAGCAGGCAGAAGACACCAAGACCGATGAGGCCAATGACAGCGACACCACCGACTACACCGCCGACGATAGCACCGACAGGTGTTGACTTACTCTTCTTGGTAGGCTCAGGAGCTTCAGAAGTAGTCGTTGTCTCTGTTTGTGTCTCCGTCGCGCTTGACTGGTCGGCAGAGCCTCTATCAGTATTGGTAGCCGATAGTGACTCCGATGCGATGCCATCGCTGAGAGTGGTAGTGACGAAGTTGGCGTTCTTCTGGCCTTGGTATGTGAACTTGACGGATTGAACATCCTCGACAGATGTGGAGGCGCAGCGATAGTCGAAGATACCACTTGGGTAGGCGTATGTGCGGCAGAAAGGCTTGTCGGAGTTGGTACTAAAATACAAGTCAGCATTGAGATTTGTGGCCGCGACAGGAACAACTCACCATAAGAGATTGAAGGTGTTGCTCTGGCAGACGTCATTGCACTGACTTGGGTCGACAGCTTTGCTCGACTCAACGCAAGCGACGTAAATATCGGATGCGCAAGCGACAAGACCAACACCACTTGAAGCAGCCCATGAACACAAGCGATCGTTCTCACAAGTGACTGCAGCGCCAGGCTGTCCAGACAAGTATCCGCATGTCTTATCGGGCGCGATAGTGACTTTCAATGGCTCACTCGATGAATCTGCTTGTCGAACTCGTAGTCCTTCACCGCCGACGAGCAGCTTGAGTTCATCGAGGATACCAATTGGGGAAGCTGTTATGGTCGGTGCAGGTATGTCGCGAGCGTGATTCCTCTGTGCAGCGCGAGCAACGTCTGCTGCGTTGGCTGCCTGGAGCATAACTCCAAGCAGAAGAGCCTGTGAAGTCGACCTCATAGTGAACCTGCAGGCCAAAAGTGAGAAAATTGGTACGAAGAATGGAAGAGATGCACGAGGAAACAACCCAGGCAGAAAAACAAGGGACGCGATTGCAGGAAACAATTGTTATGAAGAGCGGAAATGCGGCTGAGCTGATCCCCCGTGGGCAGATTAAAACGCCACTGAAGGGCCAGAACCAATATTGTGTGACAGGGCTTGCAGAAGCTGAAGCCAACATACCAAGGGTCACCTCAGCCGCACCCATTCAGGGTGATTGTTAGCAATCTCCGCCTCGAAACGGAGCTAATTACGCTGAGAGGGGAGAATTAGACGAGGGCTTGAAGTTCAAAAATAGGGAAAGTCGCGATTGTCGCGGGATATTCTGAGATTTGTTCCGTCGACGAGGGAAATGCAGGGACCATCACGACCTGATGGGAGGGATCAATTGCTTCAGAATGTTGTTTCTTGGGCAGGATAAATAGCGTCTACCCCAGCTACTCGATTTTCGAAAAGGCCTTGTTCCACATTGAGGTACACGATGACACCACAAAAGCACGCGTTGGGCATCTACGAACCGTTACTCAAGCACAGCCCCTCTACCATTCCGCATTCGCTTCATCTTCATCTTCATCGCCAGCTAACAGTACTGTAATCTATCCCAAGCCCAGACCGAATAAAGAAAGAAAAACAGCAGAATGAGGCATACCTTACGATAACAGTGGCGAGCCATACAGATTAACCGTCCCTTGCTTATCGTCGCACAGCTTCCCCTAAACAGCGCCCCTGCCTCTATACGAGATCCCCTCCGCGGTGCAACACAGCCCAACCCAATTGGGCATGACCTCCCAAGACCGCTGTTTGACCAAAAAAATAAGCATGAGCCGTTTTCATTTCGGCGAATATGCTTAAAGTCAGCCCTGTGATGTCTCATTGGCTTGGCGCCGGGAGCTGAAAAGATTCGGGCGCTATGATTTGGGACTATTGGTCTTGGCAACAGTCACTGCCCCCGGAGAATGAGCCCTGTAAGGCTCTCAGTATGTATCTCAAGTCTCAAGGTGAGAGTGGTAACGTTGCGGGAGGTGATGGGTCTTGGATGAGTTGCTACGGAGCAGCTGGGCGGGGTATTGAGAGCGGGATAAGTAGCCAAGAGGTGAGGCTCTGTGAACACCAGGGCAGCAGAGGTCCGATGATTTATGGTACAGAGAGCAGTTTGTGCTGGTGATGGTGGTCTAGATGCGTCGATAGGGATCCTTCCCGCTAAATTGAGGGGTCGAAACGCCACGTCTGGAATACATCACAGGCCAGACGAGATTGAACAAGTGATGCTTGTTGCTTCAACTTCTCGCCCAGTAACATTGACTACGTTGCTTTAAAAATTAAAAACATCACTCTCCGGCTAATGTAATAATCTTGTAAATGTTAGGACAGCAATGAAAAATTCCTCCAACTGATCAAGTCAGGCAGTTCGAGGGTTATGCATAACATACACAATTCTTATGCCAACGACGTAGGACTTTATGCACAAGAACTTCTGTCAGCAAATACTAGGCTGTGATACGCGCAAGGAACGTAATGACATCACTTGTCTCTCTCACCTCTGGTACTGTGAGTCAAGGCATTAATCAACTTCCATAGACGTATCTTCACAATAGCCATATTACTTCTCCGTAACATGGCCATCTTATCCGACTTGCCAGACGAGACCCTCCACCGCGTTCTCGAGTTCGTCACAAACGACCGCGTATCCCTTGAAAACGCCAGCCGCGTCAACAGCCGCTTCAACAAAATCGTCTTTCCTCTCCTCGTGCGCCAATGGAACAACAGCCAAGAATGTCTTGAACCCTCCATCGAGAGATTTGCGCTTCATCTTCTTCGGAACCCTGATCTTCGGAGACATGTTGAAAGGCTCGACTTTGGATATATTCGGCCTTTGCACGACCATGATCCTGATTCAGTTGACTTGAGCCCCGAGAGTCTTGCTGCCTTGGCAAATGCTGCTGAGAAGGATCTTCGCGTATCCGAGTTTCTCTCAACTCACGTGAGCCATCGCATACGCCTCGGGTGCGAGGATGCAATCGCCGTGCTTATCTTGGCTTGGTGTACGAGGTTAACCCATCTGAACATTACGGTGCCTGCCTTCCATCCCTTCTCTCGCCAACACTTTATGCCTTTGCTTTTCGTCAAGGAGGCTATTTGTCGACTGCTTGATGAACCGGCTGAAATGGCACCACAGTTGCCTTTGAGTCGGGTTCGTCATGTTACTCTGCAAGCTTGGAATAGCGAGGAGATGTTCGACATGGCGTATGCCAGATCGTTTCTGCATCTCCCTCGTATCAAGACACTCTGTGCCTATGGACTTCTTGATGACCAGGATAATGAGTTGAGTAGCGAGGAAAATGAACTTCCTCTAAGACATCTTGATGATTACGTGCTGTCTTTCCCAGTTTCGACATCACCAATCACAGAGTTAACCATTGTGGGATGCTTACGATCTGGGGTCCCAGAGTTCATCACTGCATGTCGGGCCCTCACAAAGCTCAACGTTCGTGTCGACCAAGGGCTGGACATGTACGGCTTTCCAGGCCAGAAAGAGCTGGCAGAAGCTATCTTGAAACAAGAAAATTCCTTGGAAGACCTGGATCTCGACATTAGTATCCCAAGGTTTCCCAACCCAGACCCTGTTTTGGAGTCAGCTTACTCACAATTGTCACGCATCCGTACTCTTGCGGTTCATGTCGCCGACTTCTTCGAAGGTGCCGTTGAAAGCTGTACGAAGATCGTTCTTGATCGAATACCTCAAGATATCCAAGTTCTCAAGCTTCGTTCCCATAAGTTCATCGAAACGTGGGTCAGTAGTAGTAATGACCCGTTCCTTGAGCCATACCTAGAGGGTATTATAGAACTGCTTGAAGACGCTGGACCACAGGGGCGGTTTAGCAAGTTGAGAGTCCTGGATCTCTCGGAAGCATTTGTGGATGACCCGATTATGTTCGATATCAAGAGGATTAAGCAGTTAGCTACATCCAGAGGGGTCAAGCTTTTGCTGCATAATCGAATAATAGCCAGTACTCTAGAAAAGTATATAAGTAGTTTGAGATAACAATCAACACCTAAGCTCTTATATCATCCATTGCCTCTGTCACTTTTGCTCCTAGTCCTCGGGAAAATGTCAGTTTGTAGGTTGGGTCCTTTTCCGTACGGTGTGATACTCAATGCCGAAAGCCTGCTCAGTGAGTAGTTGCTGCGCCGGACGTGCGTCTTGGCTGCAGCTGTAAGCAGCCCTGATAATCTCCTAGGTCTTATATCGGTGCCACGTAGAAAGCAGGGACCCACAGGTTTAGCAACGTCGCCCAATAGTAGTACTCCAAAGGCCTGAAGGGATGCAATTCAGCTCTGGACCATTTCTACACGACAGATGGGGTCAGGTAACCTATGTGCGGATCGGTTAACTTTGGGTCACCCTCCCGCTGTGCTATAATACAACTTCCCATGGGTGAAAGTATTGCTATAAGCTTTTGACTGCCATTCCACCTCACTGTTGCGCCCTCAATAAAGGTCTCTTATCTTCCGAAGCCCATCCCCCTGCAGACAAAGATATCGTGGCAGACAGCCAAGCCGATATGTCATACAGCAATCTCTGCAATATCTGCAAGGACGTAGACTTCCACGGCATGTTCACGGGCCGCAATTACGGCAATCAATCCGATGGCTTCAACCCGTACCGCGCAGATCTCGACTCTAAGAAACAGGCCCCGAGAACCTGGGAGCACATCAAAATGCATGCAAAGTGCTGTGTTTTTTGCATGGTGACTTTCCATCAGATAAAGACATTTCGGACAACAACACGTACCCCGAATCGTCTACGCGTACCCGACCCTTTCCCAGATGCAGGAGAAGATGAGATGGTGATTGCAGCGGTCGAGATAGGAACAGGCATGTTTGACGATGAATTCACTCAGTGTATTGGCTTCCATAACGGTACATATCGACATCCCAGCCATGCATCACTGATGATTCGTGGTCTGCAGCTACGTTCTCCGGAGCGCTCTCATACTACATCATGGGAACGCGCACGCCAAGTCAAGAAACAAGCAGAACTAATTTCTGGACTTCAAGCAAACAAGGAACTCAACATAGAATTTGGAAGCTGTTTCGGCGGACGGTCCGTCAGCACGGATATCGACTTTGAGCTCTGTAAAACCTGGCTGGGTCTCTGCAATGAGCAGCACAAGGAGTGCAGGGAGTACAAACCAGTGGGTAAGATAACTAGGCCAAACAGGCTTATCGACGTTCAGAGCAACTGCATTGCCTCTGGACCCTCTTCACACGATGATTACGCTGCCTTGAGCTACGTCTGGGGTGGTGGTAAACCTCTCACACAGTTAAAGACGACGAACGAGGAAGACCTTCGACAACCAGGGAGTCTCTCTGCGCCGGGCATTATTCTGGGCGATACCATTACTGATGCCATGAAGTTCTGTCGTCAAATCGGTGTGCGCTTCTTGTGGGTCGATCAATTGTGCATCCCCCAAAACCCGGGCTCGATCGATCCTGAGATTCACCGCATGGCGTCAATCTACTCTGGAGCAACTTGCACTTTGGTTGCCTTGAGCGGCACATCCTTTTCCGACCCCCTCCCTGGAGTTCGACCGGGCACAAGGAATCCAGAGACACAGTACAAGGCTACCATAAAGGGTTTGAGTATCATGACATGCTATCCATCGCTCTTCACGGAGATAGAGAGCTCAGTCTGGTTCAGTCGCGGCTGGACATTCCAAGAAGCAGCCTTCTCTAGACGAATCCTTTTCTTCACCACCCAGCAGACTTTCTTCCTCTGTAGGGAGACAATGTACTGCGAGGAGAGTGTCTGGGAAGTACCAGGAGGTAGTTCCATGGCAGCTTCAGCAAACACCGAAACGACAGAGGCTGGCAGAATGAAGGATCTTATGCTCCTCCGCTCAAATGGATCATACCCAGGAGGGGGTTATTACAGAATCGTTGAAGAGTACACCAAGCGGACTCTGGGTCATCCTGAGGATATCCTTAATGCGTGGGCGGCCGCGGTCCAGTGGATGGAGGAAGACAAGAAGTGGGGATCGACTTGTAGTTTCGGTCTTCCCTTGGATCAGTTTGGCTTCGCGCTGGGATGGCAACCTCTCCATGGCCACAATCCCCATCCTGATAACCAGCGAACTGACTTCCCCAGTTGGAGCTTGTCTGGCTTCCTGGGTCCAGTTGAGTGGTGTCTTGACGTGCCTTCTAGTACACGGACGTCTGGTGGAGGGCGAGAGAGCGCCTGGGGTAGATCTGGCATCGCTTAAGAGACAGACATCGACAAAACGTTGCGTAAAAGTTATAATAAATATCTCTCACCAGTGCGCATATCCCAGAGCCATCTCGCGCCACAAAATCCCATCCTGGAATTCAACACCTCAGCTGCTCATCTCACTGTCGCCAGCGCACCCGACGGC
>JABSTL010000789.1:0-20629 GCA_013759095.1 Fusarium sp. NRRL 29148
TTTTTTTTTTTTTTTTGGAATAGTTACAAGGTAATTTTGCTATATTACTCAAGCGACATATAAGTGCAGATAGACCTTATGTCAAGTCCGTTCATTTACACCAACCTGGGTACTGTAGGTAAGTATATTGAAGTTAGGTATGGATAGGATAAACTTATGTCTGTCTCCTGAATCTAAAATGAAATGTGTAGCTCTATTACTTCGAATCAGTTCCGAGCATATTGAATGTTGTTGACATCTATTAAGAAAAGTTTGATATCTAAATACCTACCTAGATAGCTCAGTGTTCTCATCATAAGCCATCCCTTTCCATCAACCTGATAGACAACTTATAAATAGGTGGCGACCTTTAGTCCAGTAACCAACTGTCAGCGGGCAGCAACATTACTTCCATTATTCTTGGTCCTTTTTCAGATCGCCCTTGATAGTGTTTATAACTGTGTAACTACCAGTTGTTGGTGATAACTAAGGTCCCAGTGTCCATTTCTGTGGCACTTCGCACTACGAATTAAGCATTTAGGAATGCTGTTACATGTTATCATAGCAAGCTTGTTAAATCCAACTACCTCCTTCAAATATGGTATTGTTCTATTTGCTTCAATTCTGATGCTTCCAACGCTTAGGTTGTGAAAACCCCCATCCCTCCCTGTCCGAATGGATGGACCAATAATGACTTCCACGTCAGCCCCACAGAAACCAGCGACAAGCGTCAGGCGGCGTGCATTATCATCCGGGCTACTCCGTAACTAGAGGCAGTGTAATCTTCAAACATCGTCACTCATATCTTCAATAATTGTCGCTGTTTCCATCATACAAAATCATCAAATATACAGCTGAGGGCTGTTAGTCCTCCACATTCAATCCCGGCCACTCTAGGCAATCAGTATCAATTGATCGAGTCGACTGCGCGTTCTCTTACAAGACTCAAGATGAGGTTGCCCTTACTGGCAGCGAGTCTGCTGCTTCTGCAGGCCTCCAGCGCCCACGCTCCTGGCATCAATACACATCGTGCCGTTCCAGATTTACAGAATACCGAGAATAATGATAATGACGCGAGCAAACGGCTCTTCCCTTTTCTTTCTAAACTTCGCGACAAGGCTATCGAGGCCGTCTTCGGACGTCATCCGAGTAAAAACACCCCGCCACCCGTCATCAATCAACTACGCGCGCAATACCTAAATCAGTTGGTCCTCCGCTTCAACGTCACTACCTCGCACGAAGAAGGAGCACTTGCCGATGCCGCTGCTCGACTATTTCTCGATGTCTGGGCTTTTACCGATGATTATGTTGACATCCGCCTACACGCTGACGAGGTTCGACCTCTACTGAGCTTGCTTCCCAGGACACTACACGCATCGCACTCGATTCTGATTCCAGATTTGGCCGCTGCGGTCTATAAATCACTGCCTATCGGAGGAAACCCAGCTTATTACTATCCTAAGCCCCCCCCTCCAGTTCTGAAAGTCGCTTCTTCTCCTGGAGATAACCTCTTTTTCCAGGATTACCAGTCTCTGCCGGTCGTGATGAGATGGATGCGTCTCCTTGAGGCTATGTTTCCATCCTACGTCAAGTACATTAACATCGGCAAGTCGTACGAAGGCCGCAATATTCCTGCCCTGCGAGTGGGGATTCCGAACACAGCACCGGATGCGCCGAGGCGCAAAACAATCATGATCATGGGCGGCTCCCATGCTCGCGAATGGATCTCAACGAGCACTGTCAACTATCTGGCGTGGTCCTTCATCACTAGCTACGGCAAAGAACGGATGATCACAAAGCTATTGGACGAGTTCGACTTGGTCTTCCTACCAATTGCCAACCCTGATGGTTTCGAGTATACCTGGCATATCGATCGGCTCTGGCGCAAAACACGACAACAGACTAACCTTCAGTTTTGCCGTGGACTAGACCTGGACCGAGCTTACGGGTACGAGTGGGATGGCTCACAGATTCAACGGGACCCATGCTCTGAGAGTTATGGGGGAGAGATGCCTTTTCAAGCCGTTGAAGCGGTGCACATTGCCGATTGGGCGCGGAACCAAACCCGGAACAACAATGTTCGATTTGTCGGCTTGATTGATTTACATTCATACTCTCAGCAGATTCTGTATCCTTACTCTTACACTTGCTCCGTCGATCCTCCCAATCTGGAGAATTTGGAAGAGCTTGCCGCAGGTATTGCGAAGTCTATCCGTCTATCAAATGGAGAGTCGTACACTGTTGCATCAGCATGTGAGGGTGCGGTCTCAGCTCGCGAATTCAGCGGTGGTCGTTACTGGTCTCGCATCGAATCTGGCGGTGGGTCAGCTGTCGACTGGTTCTATCACGAAATGCGAGCTCACTACAGCTACCAGCTCAAGCTTCGAGATACAGGCAGCTACGGCTTTCTGCTTCCCAAAGAACACATTGTTCCAACAGGGGAAGAGATATTCAATGCGATGAAGTATTACGGAGACTATCTCTTGGGTAACAATGGCATCGAGTCCGTTACTGAGGCTGAAGAGGATGACAAGGTAGAGATGCATGAAAATCAGCCAGTCCAAGATTCTGAGCAAAACCCAACCGTTGGACAGGAGTTAAGGAGGAGAAGGCTTCGAAGGTGAGGCTGATGTGAGCCTGTACGGGATGCAGGAGGGTGTTGGATAGGAATTTGGTATGAAATTTACGATTGAGCATTATGATTTATTTTTCTTCATATCTTTTTTGGAATTGCATAAGATGCATGTAATGGTTGGATACGTAGGCGTGTAATGGTCACAGCAAAAAGTAGGAAATCGCAACGCTGGGGGAATTCGTGACAGGTCTAGTTAAATAAATCAGAAACTAATATCATGCAAATATTGCATCTTCCCAAAACTTGTTCGTCAGTCCGACTTAGTTGCCTAGGGCAAACATGATGGAGGTATAGGCGGCCATGCACTTGAGCGACGTATCGCAGAGGAAAGAGCCGATTGAGCCACTAGGTCGGTCAAGTTAGCAAATATCACAAGATGGAGACTGCCTCAGTGGGTATACATACCCCATGCGTCCCTTGGGGCCACCAGCAGAGTAGCCAATGGCGTAGAATACACGAGAGAAGGCCCAGCCAGCACCAAGAACGGCAGAGGCAACGGGAAAACGGAGACCAGAGATCAGAAGAGCACCAAGGAAAGAAATCTGGTTCTCGGTGAAGTTGGCGTGCGAGCGCTGGGCTGTAGAAGAGAGAGTTAGTCTAGTACTCGAGACTTGGGTTTCGTGGGTGGTACGAACCGCAGTTGAACTTGAAGGCCTCGGCGTCCTTCTCGGCGAGCTCGTTGGAAGCGTAGGCGACGGGATACTTGATACCACTTCGCTTGCGAGCCTTGCTAGTGAGGAGAACGTGGAGAGTGTTGATGAAGAAGGTGGATGTGGCGGCCACGAGGACGAAGCTAGAAAGAGTGTCAGTTGTTTGGGGTTGAGGTTGAGGTAGGTAGAGACACTGGGATTGTCCCTTACCCGTATTCAGCGGGGAGCTCCAGGACGAGAGACATGATGGAGAGAAGATGGTTTGACTACGAAGAGTATGAAACTGAATGTAGATAGTGGTGCAGTGGGAGAGCTGAGCTGGTACGGCCCTGTCACAGAGTGGTTCTTAAATAGTGATTAATGGGTTCCCAGTAACGGGATGTTTGATGAAACTACCCACGGAACGGACCTAACATGTCCGGGAGAGTCAGGTTAGCTCCACCTGGGGGAACAATCCACCGACTCTTCTGGTTGTCTCGTAGGTCCATGCCATGACCAACAAAGCACAATCGGAGGGTTCTAATCCTAGGCAGTTGCGGGAAACCATATCAATTCTGTACGTTACAAGTAAAAATAGGGTAGGTGCTGTCTGTTCAGCCTCGGAGTATCGCTTATGCGTGCGAGATCCGTTCCGAGCGACGAGAAGACGAACCGAACAGGAATGCGACGGACGTACTTGATGACGAGAGTACCTAATCCCCGAGTCTTGATTTTCGTACCGTGGTCAGATTTCGGATTTCAATGCCGTCGGCTTAATTGGATCATCCGATTCATTGGATGTGAGGTTGAAAGTTGAAAGCTGGCGTAATTGATAATGGGCCTAAAACCCAAACTCCGCAGCTACCAATGCAGGTACAAGCCAAAACTCCGCAGGGTACTGTAACCGTACTCCATATAGGTACCTAAGGTACCTTACGCTGGGCATGAATGATGACTACCTCCATATCAATATGACAATATCGATTGTCTGACTTTTTCCAGAAACGCCTGTGGATCGACAGTGACACTGGCTCATACTCATCCAGTGCATCTCTCTTCAGGTGACCGCCATTGGAGACACAACCCTGCAAAGACTCTCCGTTCTGCTGTTTCCATATCAGGGGCTTCATCGCCTCCAGAGGTTCCTTCAAGGTCGACCCATCTGCCATCTGCTCGGCGCCGTATTCCACTGCTGTCGAACTTGTAACCCTTGACTTTCTTGCAATAGCGTCGAACATCTCTCTGGAATGTCGTCCCGCCACTCCAACCTAATACTGCGCAGCCCACCGTCTTCCACGGACTGATAATGATGTCGACCCGTCGATGCGGCGCATTATTTTTGCTGGAGTCCTGCCAGACTACCAAAGCCTTGTCGAGTGTGTCAAAGCCTGAGCTGTTGGACTTTTCCCCTTTCCAAGATACCGGGCGCTGCCCTCGGTCAGAGTTGTGAGTCGATAGTGTCAGTGTATGTGTGATAAGTTGGGCCTTTTCAAGGGCTACGACAATCTTAGTTATCACATTCAGTGTTTTGTTCTCATTTCGGTGGCTCAAAACAACATCAGCATCACCAGATAGTTGCTTGCCTCGCCGATAACCACCCACAATGACCATCTCAAATCCTGGGTCAATCAGGCGGGCGTGTTCCAGTATTGCAGCAGCAATGGTCGCGACTTCGTCTCGGGGGATCCCCTGCGAGAACTCGTTGTAAAATTTGACCCCAAGTTGCTGCGAACGACTGAGCGTGTTCCATCCGAATTCGACCAGATCATCTAGATCTCTCCATCCTAAAGACCATTAGTTTCTTCTGTGCCTGGGGGGCTCGTTTTCGTGCTCACCCTTTTGATAGAATTCGCGGGCGGTAACAGCCCCAACCCCCCATATGTTGTAAAAGAGTTGGAGGACTGTGATTTTAGGGTCGGCGTTGGCCTCGCGTACTTCTACTGATTCGCCTGTCTCCTTCCAGTGATGCCATAATTCGGCGATTCTATCACCGCAACCTGGCAACCGCGCAACTTCTAGATGAATTGTTAGCTGCTAGCAGTACCAAACAAGGCAGCTATCCTCACCTTGGGCATTCCTAAGTACGTAAGGGTACGCGGCGATCGAAGCAATTGATGTGGAGTAAGCTCTCACACCAACCTCATCCTCTCGGAGTCGACGAATGGTCCGTATCTCAGTGAGGATATTCACAAACGCTTCATTCGGTGGGTTCATATATGTCGGTCGCTGGCATGAATACGTGGTTCTCAGAAACTCGGGTATCACGGGCAGCGTGATATCGTGTTCCGATGTCGTTTGATGAAGGAGACTAGGTGCATTTTGCGATAATGTTGTCGAGGCATCATGACGCCTTTTGTGCCGATTAGATGGCGAGGTGCTTGTTGACTGCGCTTTCTGCTCAAGAAGGGCACGCTCCAGAATACTACTTGCCGGTGAAGTAGAGCCTTTCGGTAATACAGGTGCAGGTGTTGTCTCACGAGGCAAGACTCGATTACACTGGAAGATCAAGTAGTGGTCCACGGGTAAGAGTTCTTCCTTCTCCCACGAGTCTAGGAGCCATGAAAGTTTAACAACTTTGACTATGTCTGTCACAACTTCGGTTTGTTCTTTGACTCTTCTCCTCTTGGGATCTGGGCTACCGCCCGAGTCATCCGCCACAGCTGGATAATCAACTTGGTGGCTCTCCGTTTGAGGTTCCTTTACAGAGGCAAACTCAAATTTTGCCCTTCTCAGCTCAAACTCGGCACGTCTTTGCTGCGATATCTTTCCGAGCACGATCTCGGCCTCATTGATGTCATACGTCAATGTTGGAATTCGGCCTTCGAGCTCGTGCAGTTCTTCAGGTTTTAGATGTGTCGGGAGGAGAAAAATCCGCGGAAGGTTATCGAGTCTCATCACAGCAAGCCTCCGGCAAAGGTGCTCCAGCCTCTGTTGCGGATGGAGAGGATTCTGGCTATTCGTGGAATATCAAGGCTGTGGTGGCTGACGCGAGTCTCATAATTGCACGCGCCTGGCTGACTGAAGTAAATAATACAGGAAATAGGACATGAATTGTAAGTTCTGTTCTTCGGGTATGAGTTGTCTTGCTTTTCTTCATACAGTAGTCGCGGCCAAAGAAGCAATTCGTTTAGTAGCTTATGAATGACGTCGAGATGGACACATCGTGAGGGCGTAAGGTAGCTTAAAGTACTATGTAAGGTAGGCGATGGATGGTATCCCAATTCTTCATTATTTGTCAAAGCGAGCAGATGGAGGGAGTGGCCAAGGCCACCAAGAAGCTTTTTGAGATTGTGCACTTTCTGGTTCAAGATCAAATAGAGTCATTGGAGGCAATACTATGAATTTGATTTTGCTTACAACTGTGTCGTATTATTATGATATGATATATTCCTAGTGTAGTTATATCATTAAACCTTGATGCTCCACGAGTCAAGTGTCAGTTGACATTCGTGTCTTTGCACTGTGTAGGGTAGTCTAGATTGCCACCCTGGATCCATGGCTCATGGGGCTTGAACTCTACGATTCTCATTCGGGGAAGTGTGAGGAGTAAGCGCATCGAGATTCGTTGATTGCTGACTTATGAAGAAGATGCTACATTACGACAAGGTCATGGGGCTTCTGCCGTAATTGTTGTATGAGATTCATAAGTAAGATGTTTAGCTCAAGATTGCTGAGGATGTGTATTTATTTCGCAATCTCTTATAACGGCTACGAGTGTTTTCATCGATATCTGCTACAGATCTAGTGGCGGCGGAGCCGGCCATTTAAGCTCCGATCGGCCCATGCCATACCTAGTGATTGGGGTCTCTTGTAGGGGACATCAACCTCAGAACCGCAAACCGCAATTGCCTACTTTGCACCTTTTCTTCTATTCTCCAGCTTCTCCTTCTTCTTTCAACCTCTTCTCTTTCATCAGCGCGTTCTTTGTCTTGCTTGATCTCCTCCTCAGAACACAAACTTACTTCCCACCCACCATCCATAGTCATATACATACTCTCTCCAATACTTTACGCACCTCAGATCTTGACAGGCCATGGATCTCGATATTGAGATGGACGATGCCGTCGACACGGTTCACGACGCACCTGTTCTCGATATCAGCCGCGACGATATTCTCGTAAGCTTGACTGACAGTCAGACTGCTGCCATCCGAAATTGACTTCCCTTTCAGCAACCTGACGAGCCTGAAGAGCCTGGCGAGGTGGCTGAAGATGAACCTCCCACCGACGACTCAAAGACCCTCATCCCGACAAAAATCCACATCAAGGGTGTTGACTCCCTACACACAACCGACATCAAAGCCTACGTCAAGGCTCACTTCGGCGATGTCGACAGGATCGAGTGGATTGACGATTCTTCCGCCAATCTCCTCTTTCCTTCTGAAATCACGGCGCGCGATGCAATTGTTGCCCTGAGCTCTGTTCCTGTCGCAGATGTCACAGCATTGGCAATTGGAGAAACTCTGCCTGCGAGGCCTTTTCAAGGGAAGCCAGAGATTTCTCTCCAGGTGAGATTCGCAGTACAAAGCGACAAAAAAGAGGTTGGTGCTGCCTTGCGCAGCCGCTATTATCTCCTTCATCCTGAGCATGACCCCGAGGAGCGACGACGCAGGAATCAGGAAAACCGGTCAAGGTACAGGGATCGCGACGATGGCTATCATAGGGGTGGTGAGGGCCGACGACGACGCGCCTCTGACGACGACATTGAGACGTTCGAGGCCAGCATGTACGATGATGCGCCCCGCCCAACACGGAGAAGACGCGACTCAGACATAGAGGAACGATCACGCTCATATGCCCGCGAGAATCAAGGCAAGGAATTATTTTCCGGCCGGAAAACACAACGCGACCGATCTGCATCTCCCAGGCGCGATAACGATGGCGATGATCTAATGGGTGAGAGGGCTAGCTCATCTGGGAACAGAGCGCGAGCGCGGGATCTCAAGGATCACATATCAGGTAGTAACAATCCCAAGGAGCTGTTCCCGACCAAGAAGTCGATCAAGCAGTTTGGTGGAGGAAACTTGGATACTCTCGAGCGAGCGATAGGATCAGCCCGCCTCAAGGATGAGGATCGCCCCAAGATTATTTCTGTGCCCAATACACGAGGCGATGGCAACTCATTCAACATCCGCGGCATGGCCAGCCAGCAAGGGAGTGGAGAGGGTTTTGCGATTAAGGGTGCTGCTTCAGCTAACGCGCGCGAATTATTCCCTACTAAGCTTGACAGCAACAATACTGGCAAGGAGCTGTTTGGAGGAGGGAGATCGAAGCAACGACAGAAGGCCGAGGACCTTTTCTCCTAAATGGGGACCCCGTCGAAATATGGTACACATTATGCAACAGCAACGGCCGAACTGGGTTAAACAATACGGACGCATAAGTGATGGGTGCTGGTGACTATATATATGGTTTTGTAACGATACCAAGGCGCAATCAAACAAATACATTATGGGCTCTTTCGTCTACAGTTTCTAGATGTGAATTCAAAACAGATGTTATATAACGATGCTAGACTGATGTATGTGAAATTTCGTGGTAGTCGTAAGCTGGAACTTATTCGTCTACAGGCTATGCTGCGCTGCCGATTCTTACCACCACTTCTCGAGCATAACTCTGTTCTTGTCCATCCCCCGGTCTCCTGTTAAGCCATCAACTATTTCATCCGTCATCGTCGCGGGGCCACAGACATATACCACACTATTGTTCTTCTCACCCACAGCCTCCTTCACATCTTCATAAGTGAATCTCCTTTCATGAACATCAAGTTCACGGCTCTCGACTTGCCCTTCATATATCCCCGTAGTAAACATTTTCAAATTACCAATAAGCTGTTTCCCCGTAAACCATTTTCTGATTCTATCCAGAAAAAGAACACCCCTGAGACCCTGCGCAGGTAACTTGCTAGCGTAGAGAACCTTGACCTCAAGGTTGCATCCCTCTTCAGCTATATGTCCCATCATACTGACGAGTGGGTTGATCCCCACGCCACCCGCCACAAACACTACATGGCTTATGTCGTTGACGGGTATCTGAGGTGGCGGGAAGACAAAGCTTCCTCCAATACGCACCTGTAGCTTGGAACCAGTAATGTTAGACGGCGACTGCCAGAGCCATGCCGCTGGAGGGTTCTCTGGAGATTCTTGTACTGCTAACTCCAGGTAGGGAGACTTGGGATCGGCAGCCGCGCGAGGTGTAGATGTGAGCGTGAAGCCGCCTGGTTTAGGGTTCCCTGGGATGTATGTATCGAGCCATTGACCGGCCAAGAACTAAAAATTGTCAACATTCATCCTGACGAAAAGACTGCAATGAATATGGTATATGCTGTGTGTACCTTGATTGGCCCTGATTCGAGTTTGAGACGATATAACTTAATTCGCTCATTCACCTGATCTATACGCTCGAGTCTTACATCCAGAAGACTCTGATTCACCGAATATTAGCCAATGCTATACAATGGAATTGATTGATATGGGCCGACCTCATCTCGTGGCGCCTGAGCTGTCCTTTCTAGATGACCACTGCGTTGGGTCGACATGGCTTTTGATCTCGCGCAGAAGGCTATAGGGTTTATGGCAGCAAGACCCAATCTTCGACCCGATAAAGAGACACAAGGACTACAGGTTGTAAGTTTGAGAGGCATGAATTCACATCAAACTGTCTAGGGGCGATTATAGTCAATGACCTCATGTTAGCATGTGTATGTTATACATGGGTAGTGGGTGGGGTGGATGGGCTACCATTGACATCAACTCATAAACGCTGAGTCAGGCGACAACTTACTGAGTTCACACCTACATCTTCCCGGAGGCGACGAAGATGATATTGCACGCTTCGGCGAATCTGATTATTGCATGAAATTTTGTTGCAAAGAACAATGCTTTACCATCCGTTTTAGAATTCTATCTTCTCCAAGTCCAGCTCCTGTAGCCCATAACCTCGAGTTAGATTACCTTCCCAAAGGCACCATATGCCTCTTTATCCCATAAATCGTCATACTGAGCATATCTAGGACGACTCTGTCCAGTTGACTTGATCCATGACCTGTCCAGCAGTTGGGTGCGTGTATCCAATCCTCAATCGCAGACGCAGAGGCTAAAACATTTGTTAGTATATCAACTTCTTTTGCCAGGAATTGGGAATTACACTTACACCCTTGCATCCGGACACTCGCATCATCTGGCTGGCTTCAGCTCCAGGTCCGAGGTCCGATGAAGAGATGCTCAGCAGCTGCAGCTTCTGAGATTTGGGAACGGCAGCTTGTAGGGATACATTGGACAGATTCACTGAACCAGAAGTGTTGACGAACTTTGCGGTGGCTTGAATCATACCCTCCGCGTTGCGTTGGATCTGGAATGTCACATTAAGGTCATTTGCGTTGTAGCAGGGAATAGCAGCAGGTGCCTGAGGCTGAGGTGCTGACGACACGGGAGACATGAGATCCAGGTTCGATGAAGGTGGGGCAGGAGAAGCTGTAGATGGCACAGGGGCGGAACCAAATAGGTCCATGATATTCGCAACATTGGATTGCTGAGGAGGTGGCGAGGAGGCAGATGGAGGAGGAGAAGAGGTGCCACCTAGGATATCAGCGAGAAGATCGGTGTTGGTCGTTGAGGGAGCAGCTGGTGACGGAGCAGGCGCATCCATAATATCCAGGAGATCTTGTTCTGTTGGCTTGATGACTCTTGACTTCCTGTTGGCGGCCTTCTTCTTTGTAGGAGCTTGTCCAAGAACACGAGACTCCTCCTTGATCTGAGGAATAGGCATCTTCTCGAGCACTCCACGTCGGACCTGATCGAAACTGAAGAGGTTGCCATATTCAACGACTCGCTGTTGAATCTCGATATCGAGGCTGGTCTGGTGATATTGTAGGATCCTTCGGATCTTCTCAATCTGAGCTGGGTCGGAGAAGCGGGTTGTTAACTTCATCAAGGCTGTCACGATGTACTCTGTAGATACTTGTGTGGCGTATGCACTGTTAAGTATCAAGGAGAACAAGTCAACAACTTCATGCTCCTTAACCTCCTGGACAAGCTCCTCTTCCTCATATTGTCCACCCCTGAGCAAAGCGTCTGCATATTCGCCGATACACCAAGCACCAGCTTGCGTCAGACTCTCCTGAGTAATGTCCTTCTTGAGGTTGATATAGAGTTTTTGAACCGCATAAGTCTGAAGCTCAGGGGTAGTAGCGACGAGGCGCACAAATGACGATAGGATCTGCTCCTTGACGTAGTTACCGGCAAGAGACAGAACTCGGAGCATTGTATCGAAGTGCCATCGTTTGTTAGGTGCAAACTTGTCAGCGGCGATACCTATCTGGCTGGTCATTGTTGGCTTAAACTCATTATCGGCAACCTCCAAGAAAGCAAGAAGCTCCCGAATCAACACTCGAACATTGCTCTCGTTAATCAAAGTAAAGCTCAGGTCCAGAGCTCGGCGGCGAATACTGATATCAGGGTCTCTCAAACATTCCAGGATGGTGTTTCGATGTCTCTGCACAGCATTGGGCTCGATGGCGACAACCTTGATCAGGGTGTTGAGAGCCACGTATCGGATGTTGTTATCGCGGTTGGTGAGGAACTTGCCTAGAATGTTGACACCGAGTACCCTCAATCCAGAATCGGCCTCGATGTCGAGAATCGTGCGCACAGCTTCGTACAAGATGGAATTCCCGACATTCTTGGATGATTCGGTGTTGGTAGCAACCTGGGCAAGGATATCGTTGATCTGCTCGCTGGTCTCTGCATCACCCACAGCCAGGACTCGCAGCAGGTGGAGGATCTTGACCTGCAGGAATGGGTCGGTAATACCAGTAACGTCGTGTTCGGGTGCGTAACCTGAAGTAGCGAGCCCTTTCAGAGTTCTAACAAGTCCCGGGACAAAAGACCTGAACTTTTCAACAATTCCTTCTTCTCCGCCCTCCTCCTCGTCTGCCTCGCAGAGGCTTGTCACCAGAGTAAGACCGCAGAGCAAGACGCCGTGATTTCTGTCGGACAGAAGCTGTGTAGCCTTGTCAATGAAGTGCTCTTGTAAGTCTGGAACCTTTCGACATATGCGCATTGCACACAGAGCCGCCTTTCTTCGAATATATGGGTTGGCTGTGGCTACGAGGGTCTCGATTTCGGGGAAGAGATCTCGTGACATCTCAATCGAGGCGATGTTTCCTAGTGTACAGAGAGCAAGTCCAACAACATATTGGTTGGAATGTCCGAGATCGCTAAACCAAAGTCAGCAACCAAATGTTCGATTCGAAGGGCGTTGGGAGAAGTGTACTTCTTGAGCGAGTTGGTAACCAATGTCAAGACTTCTTGGTTTTCATCCAACAACAAACTTGTAGCCAGGTGTCCCAGACGTTTATCGGCGAATCGAGGGGAGGCGAGAAGCTTCAAGCATTCGATCTGTCCAAAATGGGTTCGCTCTCCAAGGGTGAACAGATAGAGTAACTTTGCGACATTGTTGCGACTGCCTATGCATCAGTATCTCCGTCCCTCCAATAGTACTGTTGAACCCACCGAATGTTGGGATCGTGGCTCTCTTCTCGAAAGCTGGCGCGAATGGCAGCGCTCTCTTTCTGAATGACAGCTCGCTCATCGGCGATCGTCTTGGCCGCACGCACATTTCGAATAAACTGTTTGACTATCCGGAGCAAAAGTAAAGGTAAGCCTCTGACTGATCAGATCGCGGAGAATAGCTCATCGGTGCCGTACGGGAACTCATCTTAGGAGGACAGACCCAGCGGTTGGGCCGTCTGGTCGATGCTTATCCAGGGGTTGTGAGGGAAGCGATGGGGCTCGTCGAAGCTCAATCAGCTCTGGGATAGAGCAGCGAGCTGCTGTTTCCTTATATGGGTGCCGAAGCGGAGGACAGAATAGGGAGGTTTCGTCGGAGCCTACTTAAGGCAGCTGAATAAAAGAGAAACCGAGTTGCGCCGTCAAGTTACAGGTCAGTGTCAGTGTCAGTGTCAGTGACGGTGTGTGCTGTGCTGTGCTGTGCTGTGCTGTGCTGTACTTCTGGTTGCGTTGCGGCGGACACCTTTCAGACGGGACGTGGGGCACAAAGCAGGTAGTACGTACTGTGTTAGTCATCACTAAGGTACCTACCTAGGTAGGTAAATATGAAAGAAGGTTCATTGAATCCGTATGTTAAGGCACGAACACAAACATCAAAAAAAGAAGAAAAGAAAAAGAAAAGGAAAAAGAATGATGATAAGCATACTTGTTTATTCGTACACGCATGATATTATAATATAGGAATACACACAGAAACCGCTCATATAGTGTTTGACTCTTTTCCTTCCCATAGGTACACATCCGTCTGCCACAAACAATCTTACTTTACGTCTGGACGACTTAGAGGGTGTGCTTCCGTGTTCAGCACCCACTCATCCAAGCTGATAACATCGAATTCGCTGAAGATGAGGTAAAAGTACTTGAGAGTCTCTGCCAACCAGAAACTCTCCATACTGTCCATCTTCGTAGGCTCTGCTTTGGTGACATCGTCTATCGCTGAAGCCGCAATCTCAGTTCGTGTCACCTTCTCGATCGTCTCGAACATGGTCCACGCTTTTTCCATCCATTGCGCATCTCCTGTGACGCGATACATGATGAAGATGGACTCAATAGCCTCGGGCCGGAGAATATATCGTCCATCGCTCACGTCAATCATACCTTTAGGGAGGTTGTGCTTCTTGACCACGTCTTGAACTGTGGGCTGCTTCCAGTCTGATCCTCTCAACGGCGGCGCCCTGAAGTCAGGAGCGTGTTGTTCTTCAATGGCCTTGAGCCACCGGTCCTCGTTCCAGGTGCAATCGCTCGAGTCCTTAGCATCGACGCCGCCACACGAGATGAAGTTGAAGATCTCAGGTCCAAGTCCCGTCTGCGTAGCCTGATAAGCCCAGATGCATCCATCTGTGAGCTGGGAAGCGATCTCGAGATCCGCGGGGCGATTGAAAATCTTGCTGCCCATTGCTACCATACCGCCAGCGAAGCAGGTCAGATGCTGGCCTCGTGCAACATAGGTGTACTTGGGTTGTTCGCCTGGCAAATCGGTTATCTGATAGTCACCAGAGATGAGGACCGGCCTGTCCGAAGGTGTCAGTGCTCGCTTGAAAAGGTGCTTGATGGCAACAGGAATGAAGTTTTCGTATAGCCGGCGTGGTTGCTCGAGTTGGCCGCCGAGCAGAAGATACCACTTGGGAAGATACTCATACAGCGAGTCAGACATACCACCAAGGGTGAAGTCTGAACCAGCATGGAAGGCTGGCGTATAAGCATCAACGACTACCGGCCACATGCCAGGAAGACGAGTGTTGAGTTGTGTAGATTCAAACTGGTCTCCAATTCTCTTAACAGCGTCATAAAATCTCGGGTTGCCGGTTAACTGAGATAGTTTAGTGAGCTCGAGACTCAAGGAACCCAGTTCAGAAACAAGAGCCTCCCGTGAGGGAGACTGAGCTTGGCCGTAAGCAGATCTAAGAATGTTAGCCACAATGTCAATACGTGATTAATGTCGAGGAAAACTCACTTCTTCCATTCCCATCGAGTAACTGGCATATGGTTCGGTGTATCAAAGGCGCACATGAGCAGGTCTCCCAGCTCAATAGCCTTCTTCAAGAGGATAGGATGAGCTCTTCCGCTCAATTCATAAGCCGACAGAAATCCACCAAGATAGCGAATGTTGGTCTCAAAAATGTTGATAGTTGCCATGGGACTTCTGGTGAAATCAATACCGTCTGCAGCGGCAACAGCCTTTGTGAATTCGTCCTTCATGTCCATGATCCAAAGGGTATCGAGGGCATCGACCAGAGTGGCAGCCCAACCACCAAAGGGGTCCTTGGACTTGCCGGTCAACGGGGTAACCTCGTCGTGCATCCAAGCATAATTGGAATATCCGCTCCAGCTGTGCTCGAAGCTCTTCTTGACGGCGGCCAATCGCGACAGTCGCAGCTCCTTGGCCGCGGCGCTCTCGACCGGAGCAGCAGCCTGAATCTTGGGGACCTTGACATCTCCGGTGATCTTTGGCAAGGTAGCTAGTTTCTCCTTGGGAATAGGATATTTAGGTAATCTTCGCGTCCAAGCTGTGGCGCCCTTTCCAGCAAGAGGGTCTCCATTACCAAACAGCTTGAAGCCAGAGTCTGAATTTGACCAGTACCAAAAGCACAAGATCCAGATGAAGGCGACACCAATCCAGAGACGGCCTCGCCGTAGGGGACCTGCCATTGTGTAGATAGGTAGTTAGTGGACTGCTAATAAGCAGTACAGGGTCTAGGTGAGAGAAGATAGTGAGGCGTGATCTGGGACCTCACATCGCAGGCCCAGGACGGGGAAACGGCTGAGGCAAGTCCAAAGGCGGTGATGTTGGAGCTGTCGAAAAGATTGGCGATGTGTCTCGTCTCGAGGGGGGACCAACAGCAAGTCTCATCCAAGCCTGAGGCCGAGCCTAGACACGTCCCGTCTTATTAAAGCGAGAGGTAGGTATGAGTAGGTAATGTACCTACGGATAAGAATCGAAGGGACAGGACGGAACCGGGGGGTAGCAGAAAAAGGGCAAATAGCTCTGATTCTTAGTCGAGAAATAAACCCTCAATCTTCAGCGCATGAATGTCTGAAATCAGTGTCAGCGCCAGTGTTAGTGTATGTGTGGCTGAGAGCTGTCTCGTCTCTTCTGTCCAGTTGAAAATACGACATGAAATTGCGGCGGGCGGGCTACGTCCACAATCACTAGCCGACTAACACGTGAAGGAATGCGCCGTACGAATAGTAAACTAGTGATGAATCTTGCGAGTGTGGCATCTGACATCCTGTACGTAAGGTAGTCTAGGTACATTACAGTCAGTCAGTTAGGTTGGGTTGCTGGTATGGATGATAGCAGCAGGGTCCTTTTCCTACTACTTGTAATTACCTACTGGGCCTGTAAATGCTTCCCTTGCTTAGCATTCATCCTTCAACACCTTAAATTGGACAGAACCGTTGTCAATGTGGTTTCACGTAGCGCAAACATTGGGTTATGAACTCTTTTTGGTGCTTTTGCCCTGACTGGCCAATGCCACATTTCCCTCTCTCGTACTCCTGTGGGGTCAAACCTAGCAGCTCCCTTGCAATAATTAGACGATGTGGCATAGCCATGTAAGCTAAGCTGACCCGGTTGCCTTCTCCGACTGGTCTATGGATAGCTAACTAAGTGTTTGGAGTCTTTGGACTTCGGTTTTTTGGAGCCTTATATCAGCCGTGAGCCACTTATGTTCAGCAAGCTTTCAAGGGTTGGCTCCCTCAACAAAGGAGTTCCCATGAACGGATCCCCCCCCTGAACAGCAAGATCAAGAGGGTAGCTCGACTTTGACCATCCATGGCGAGGGAGCATGCATGTCAATTGTGTTTTATAGTTTCGGCAGTCATATTTATGCAGTCCAAAGAGGCTGGACATACACCCTTTGAGCCTTTGAGGCCCTGGAAGCAGATATGTACCTACTCTTACAGGCATTATACTCGATAAGCCACGCTTCCAGGCTCCCGCCCCTTGGGCTGTAGGGCTGATTGTGCTTCCATGTCATGGCCCAGCGTGAAAATTGGCTCCAACGGCGGACACGTTTTCCAGACCGCCCGTCGCCGGTTCGTTGCCCCTCACCAAAGCCATGAGATGGCAGGCCATCAGTTGATGGAGACTGGATAACAATCACAAATTTGATAACAGCACATATACGGGCACGAATATGCAGTTCGCGGGCCAGATGGAAAATTGCTCAGTTGTTAGAAGCCATGTAGGCAGATTCTGTGACACAAAAGCCACAGGGATAGCAAGTAACACGGGAAGCAAGCCGATTACCCTCCACAACTTCAGTCCAACCAGCCCCAGATGCCCTTCGTTTCGCTTGCAGTTTTGCCACTAAGTAAAGAAGATTCAACCAGTTCCCTCCTCATGCCATGCATGTTCGTTACTCATCGACTAGCGAGAGATAGCAGGACCGAAGGTTTGGTCGATGAGGTATCAGAATATTGTCTCTTATTTTTGCATCATGAGCTGGACGAACTCGTTGTCTGTAGTCCTGTCAGTAATTGGCCGTTGGTATTATATATCTAATCTCAAGCAACTCACAGTCGATTCGGCCATCGCCGTCCTGGTCAGCCTCTCGGATCATCTCATCAACCTCATCATCAGTGAGCTTCTCGCCAATGGAGGTCATGACATGTCGAAGCTCAGCAGCAGAAATGAAACCGTTGTTGTCACGATCGAACACCTTGAAAGCCTCACGGATCTCCTCCTCAGAGTCGGTATCCTTCATCTTGCGCGCCATCATGGTGAGGAACTCTTTACCTAGTGGTTAGTACTCGACCGCCCTCTAATCGTCTTGGAATACTACGAACCAGGAAAGTCGATGGTGCCGTTGTTGTCGGCGTCAACCTCGTTGATCATGTCCTGAAGCTCAGACTCGGAGGGGTTCTGGCCGAGAGAGCGCATAACGGTACCGAGCTCCTTGGTGGTAATCTGGCCTAGAGCGAGGCGTTTAGCTCATGTTTTCGATTTGAGAATATCGCATAGACACAGATGTAAAAGATTATAGTGGTCTGATGCATGCTTTGTTGGATCGACTTGGGTTTCGCACGGGGCCAACGGAGAAACATCGCGGAAAGGGGAGCATCACTCACCATCGCCATCCTTGTCCTAGATAAAGAGGTTAGCGACAGCTTCTCACAAGACCCGGCTAGGCAAGGTGGCGAAACAAAGGGGATAGCTTACAAAGAGAGAGAAGGCCTCCTTGAACTCGGAGACTTGCTCTTCAGTAAGTGAGTCGGCCTATGGAAATAAAGTTGTCAGTCCAAACCCTCGAACGGCATCACCAGAGCATCAGCTGCAGCCCCTCTCAACAGAGCCGCGGGGTCAATGCCCATTGGCGATACCGCCAGAAGATAAGGCGGTAAAGCAAATGCTGATTGATGGGTAGGTCGCGCAACCAAGCAACGGACAGGTCATTCTCACCATGATGGATGTATGTGGTAGCAACGGTTATGATAGTAAAAAAGGTGGATGTCGATCGCACGAGAAGGAAGAAAGATGACTTGGGCAAGTTCTGAGGTCGCGGGGTCTTGAGCCAAGAATGTCGGACCTTTTCGTTTCACGGGTTTGGTTGGAGCTTTCGTGGGGAAATCCAAAGGTCAGGGGAAAGTCGGTACCTAAGGCAGGAAAACGGGACATGCACTAACAAAGGAGAGACAACCCAATGCACTGTGTTTTGGATGTTCAGGGGCCTGATGATCCTGAAATTAGGGGAAGGAACTCGTCATGGCAGCTCAAGCACACTGTGCGGTTTGTCCTGAAGTGATGCTTCGACTGCAGGGAGCGAGCGGTCTTTGTTGAAGACTTGTTAGGATGGGGGAGAAAGGAGCTGATAATTTGCATACTTTCTACAGTTTATCAAGTGATTATCACAAGCATTTCGAGTAAAAAGTCAAGCTTGACATCCTAGAACCCGTTAAACAGCTTGATTCTGAGTAATAGTGCAATACTACGATAAGACAAGAGCTCTGCTCTTTAGTGGAGGCAATGTGCCCGAACACCTCACTTCCGATGTAGAGGTACATGCCGTGCGTGAGTGAGGTGAACCTAAAAGGTACTAAACATAGCTAGTTAGAAGGGGTCAGGGGACACTCTCCCCTGTCATTTTAGCCAACGGAAGTGATCCAGTGTGTCGTAATGCCTTCAGCCGAAGCCAGCTATCAGCCTCAACCCGCATCTCGACTCTATTCGCGATCTTCTCACTCATGACGACAATACCTTCCTCACCTCTCGTCCTATGACGTTCACACTCGCGATTCCACATAGTCGAAACCCTCATTCTAGTACCACGCCTGACGATAGCTTCAGTCCCTAATTTGCGTCCGCCATGTGGCGAGACCGCACGAACCTGTAAGACGCCCATTGTTATCTGTCATTGTCCATGGCTGTCGGCTTCGCCTCCACATAACGAGCCTATATACTGATGCAGTTTGAAAATAAAGATACATCTCCTACCGGCAGTCTTACGCGCATCACCCTACACAGCGAAGACCTTATGGACCCGGCGCCCTTGCTTCTGGTCCCCTTGCCGACATCTATACTAGCAGCTATGCGAACGACGATCGTCGCGGCCTTCTATCGGCCGGCGCATTTGAAGACGATGGCGATGCCGTGATTGAGATGGATTTACTGCCCCCTCGCTGGGCTGATGTTTCGGATGATATCACAGACTTGCTTGCCAATATCGCGACAAAGGGCCAGAGCTTGGAGAAGCTACACCAAACGCATGTGCTACCTGGTTTCAATGATGAAGACGCTAAAAGGGCCGAGGAAGCGCAAATAGAGAAGCTTACACAAGAGATCACCAAGGGTTTTCATGACTGCCATCGCTGCATTCAAAGAATCGAACAAATGGTGCGGGAATCACAGCACGCAGGTACTATCACAAGGGCAGAGGAGACCATGGCCAAGAACATACAAATTTCGCTGGCTGCTCGAGTTCAAGATGCAAGCGCTAGCTTCAGAAAGAAACAGAGTGCTTATCTAAAAAGTTGGTGACCCCCCTCCGCTTCTTCCCGATATCTTCTAACTTGGACTCACAGAGCTTCGTGGCATGGGTGGCTTTGGCGGATTGAGTCCTGGCGAGAGATCTAGTACACCACAGCCAGGTTCCTATCTCGACCCATCTCTTCAAGAATCTGATGCAGATCGATCTTTTTCACAATCGACGCTCCAAGCAACCCAGCAGCAAAGAGTGCTCCATTCTAATGATGCTGCGATTGCTCAACGCGAACGAGAGATTGAAGATATTGCCCAAGGTATTATCGAACTGTCTGACCTCTTTCGAGATCTCCAGAACATGGTCATCGACCAGGGCACAATGCTGGATCGTATCGACTACAATGTTGAGCGCATGAACACTGATGTCAAAGCGGCTGATAAGGAGCTAGTTGTAGCTTCTGGCTACCAGCGGAGGACGACCAAGCGCAAGATCATTCTCCTCCTCATTCTAATAATCTTTGGCATGATCATTTTGTTAGTGATTAAACCCAAGAGGCATGGGTAGAGGCGTTTTTCATGACAGTCTCAGGGATACCCACTGTCTCCCTTGACATGTCCCGGCGCGGGCATAGAGAGGCAGCAATTATTAAATACATGTACCAATACAATGTAAAGCAAGCAATGGGACATGTCACCGATGTGTTTGGAGTCACGGTTCTCTGTTCAATTATATATATATATATACATGTTTATTATTCTATTTAGAACCAGCCTTTCTCTTTGGTCCTTGAGGCGTGTGGTTCATAATGAATGCGATCATCGTTATCATAACTTTTTTCGAAAAGCCTAGGATCGCTCTTCCATAACTTAGGTTTTTGCTTCTCGATCTCCTACGC
>JABSTL010000790.1:0-14379 GCA_013759095.1 Fusarium sp. NRRL 29148
TTAATGTAAAGGAATGTCATTGTCATTATGCTGTGCCCAAAGTAACCTTGAGACATCGTTTACGAGCAATTGACGTAATTGTAACACGCACACCTCAAGGCTTTCAACATGTGATTCTAATTCTGCCCAATTCTGAGATCAATGCCGGCCGATATTGATAGAACCATACAGAGAGAGATGTTAGGCTGGACTTGCATGAACTTATCACTCTAAGTGGTCAAAACTCTGGAATTCTTCTTGGGTCCCTCTGACTTCTCGCTCCTTGCCATGGTCTCGCGTTACTGGTCAAGAGCCGATGCGATTTTGATTGATTTACTAAATTCTTTATTTACTCATAAGGCAGCCAATCATTACGTATTCAGCAAACTCGTTTAACTGTCCATCAGTAGCAGTATCTCACGCGGAAAACTTCCTTCCCACAGAGTGCTCATCCACTCCAAAGCTTCATCCTCATACTCTGGCTTTGATAAACAGAATTCCCCCAAGACTCGGTTATCTCGATCCAAGTATCTGGTAGCGAGATAGTAGCACTTCGAATCGGCAACAGACATAACCTCTTGCGCATGATCGAAGCGAAACTTGCCCACACATGCCTGGCTTCCATCTTTGTATCGAAACAATAGGCCGGATATTAAACTGTTCCCTTTATCAAATTGTTCTCTACAGATCTGAACCTCTCTCGCAGCATCGAGTGAGACTTCTAGAGTCTCAGCAAGGTCTGTTTCGGATTCGGGTGCTACTCCTGCTGTTGAGGTTTCTTTATCACTTCCTTTCACAGTCGGTGATGCGAACAAAGAAATGCCCCCGAGACGAGGGCTGAAGCATATTAGCATTGGACTCTCCGTTGAGTCTTTTGATATACATTTCCACTCGCTGTGTGTTGAGCTGTTCCCTCCCATGGTAAGTGTTCGGGACTGATTAGTGACCAGCTAATATGAGTCAGCTTCAAGCTTCAAGGGGGTACGGTGTTGTTGATTCATACCGATATCGCCGTCTCATTGGTAGCATCTGATGTCCTTGGTCGTCTTTGATCTTCAGTTGTATCCTTTTGGTCTGCTTGCTTTCTCCAACGCAACCAGACTTGCTCGACACGTTCTCCGGGATTCAACGGATGATAAGTCCAATGAGGGGATGAACTTGCGGCCGAGTCCTCTGGCTTTTCTTTAGCTAACTTCTGCTTCGCCATTTCGTCCACCGCTCGATAAAATACCAAGGACTCTTCAGCCTTGTGCGTATGAAGATCGACCAGCTGGTCCTTGTACCAACAGGCAGAATATCCCGTGATTTCAGGCTCATTGAACTCCAAAGCCACCATGCGAGCTTCGATAGTCATACCAAGACTTGAAGACGAGTCTTTTGTGACGTGGTAAGCCATGTTCTTCAACGCATCCGGGGCCATGGGATACGGCCAACAAATGGTGGGATTCAATGGAGCGGCAGCGAAACTGCGCAATTTGAGACCCTGCCTTAACATTAGAACTATAGCTCGTGATCAGAGGCACAAAACTTACATCGTCAGAGAATGAGAGGGATTTGCTGGAGATGGGGAGTGTTCGCCACCAGCCTGAATTACCTTGTTTCGATGCAACAGCTCCAGGATCATTAACGATCTGTCGAATACCGAGATGATCTTCTGAGATGAAAAGATAGTTCTCCTCCTGGTCCTCGACCTCCCTCCACAGTAAACGACTTCCGGGCTTTGGCATGTTCGATAAGGAAGCTACATACTCAATTCCGTCCACGTCGAGATGAGTAGCCCATACATCCTTCAATGGCTCGATCGTGCATTGCCTCGACCGAGAGACATGAGATAGTGAAGCTATCGCATAGTGAAGGACCAGATGTTTGTTCACCATCAACAGTATCTCCGGTGGTATATTTGTGAACTTTTCACTCATGATCCGGTGCAAGTGGTTCAAAATCCACTCCCGTCGCCGCTCATCTTCCTGAACTGGAGGCTCGTAAGAATATCGAGCAACTTGCACAAAGGCTCTCTTATCAAGCCCGAATGATGAAGCTATCGCGGAGCATTCAGAGTGATATCCGATTGTCGCACATGATTCGTGATCACTTGTGCAGCGCCTGAAAGTTGCGTGCAACTTTTCGTCGTTGAAGGAATCGCACGATTCAAAAGCAACTGTTTCAGTGCCACCAGATGCTCCTTCCATAGAGTTAGTAGTATTTCTTGATGTTGAAGGAACGTAGAACTGACTGGCTGTAATAAGGTCGCCGGGCTTGATCGTAAAGCGACACCATCCGCATCGACGGCTGACACAATAAGACGGATAAGGTATCATGGGAGGAAGGGGGTTCACATAATTCAGTGCATGCCACTCCCAACCTTCAGCGAATTCCATCCATTCCAAATCCATTATTCGATCAATTCGGCGAATCTCTTCGGGACTGAGTCCTCCAGTGTAGTCCATGGAAGAAACACGAATGGCTTGAGGCTGAAGGGAGCTAACTCGGTATAAGTAAGCCAACCAACCTCAGCTGAGCTGAGCTGAGCTGAGCTGAACTGAACTCAACTGAACTCAACTGCGGCAATTGAATTGGATAGACTATTTGATTATATCACGTGGCTTCATTTATCCGACGTAAGAATTAAGACAGAATGAGATACAGGGGGAAGTTATGTTTGTTATATAGCCTATACCAACCTACTTCAACATGCCAAGGCCAATGTATACATGCGCGATATGTGTAAGCTTACGCCCCCATTCACAAGAATACGCCGAGATTACTGGGCAGTCCATATATGTTATCATCTTACACGTAATTCTTCAAGACTTGATACTGCACTCCCCTAGCCATTGTCTCTTGTTGGCTCAAATAGCCGGTTGTGACACGATATGCTCGCTGCTTGCTTGACTGCCGTATCTTCTCCAGTGTCACAATCTTGGCTAATATGCGGTTGACGTGGCCAAGACGGGTCATAACCGGACCTTCGTCCGTATATAAAACCCCATTTGGAAAACTCCAATCGATCGCATCCCCGGGGCAGGGATATACTTACCAATGAGGAAACTCATGTATGATTATGCCTGTGCAAGTTTATAAATAGGCCCTTGCTTGATTGTATTGAAGCTGCAATAGCTAGATATCTTGTTCGATTTATGAGTGTTCAATTACATTATGAGAAAATACAAAGTGCTCTGACTGCTTTGATGTTTTCACGAGCTGCCGTGGAACCATGCAATACTCGTGGGCGGAGGAAGCTGTGTTATCACATAAGGTCCAAGTCGCTCTTGCGTTATCACTCTTGGGAAATCTGAAGTGTCTTGATGTTGTTAGTTTCAGAGGACGTTTGCAACAAATAAACTGAGTATACTGAGATGTTTGCCGACTTTGTTTGGTACATTAAATGAAGTGAGTTGGATGTGTGAGCAGATACATAGGTATCTAGATGACTTTCAGAAGCTTTATAGTCAGACCACATAGCACTAGACAGTGCTAGCTTAGCAGTTATATCCTACATCTGTATGAGGTTTATATAGACAGACTATTTATTCATGCCTTGATGAATATTATCTGAGTGACTTGATTTGTATATATAGCTAGCTGTTGGCGTTGCTGGATGACATTCTCGTGGCGGTCGGTCGGTCGGTATCAGGTCATCATCGTAAATAGCTCTACTTTTAGTTATAGAGTAAAGAAAGGATTTCAATTTTAGATATATACCTAAGGCAAATACTTGCTTGCTCTGTATGTTTTCAGAATGACAGATAGATAGATATGAATATGGAAGGAGGATCAAGAAATAAAAAATGCAAAAGAGAAACTCCGGTACAGGGAATCGAACCCTGGGCTCCGCGGAACTGATCCCTCAGCTTTAAGTTGAGAGCGCGAAATGTTAGCCACTACACCATACCGGATGTTGCTTGCAGATTAACTTTAGATTAAGCACTATGTTTGTCATTCTGAAGAATATGGCTTCGTTGCTAGTTAGTAGAGATTGAGTTGTGTTATTCTGTAAAGCGATCTAAGTCGCCGAGATTTTCAAGACTCAGAACCTGTCTTCATCAATATAATAATCAAATTGCAACATCTTGTATCGAGTGCTGATGTGGATAGTCAGTATGATCAGGTTTCTAATGATGCATGGTTTATCCGAAATCGTAATCTTGCACACCTGCTAAAGCATCGAAAAGATTGGCAGATATTCTTTAAGTAACAATGCTGAAAGACTTTCAGGGTAGAGTGAAATCCAGTGGGTATTTGTATTCAGAAGTCTTGGTAGATGTCAAACTCCAACATAGATCTTTCCCAGAAATAAACACAGTTATCTGTTCTTGATCCCATCATTATCCCTGGCTCAAAGCTTAATCAAGATATGTGACTGTATAGAACCAGCATGATATGATATCTGGGATGGGTTAAATCAAGTAAGTAATTAATCCGTCGGCAATTCCTGTCATTCGTCCGAACATAAGTCGACGAGGATCAATCTCCCGTGTTGCCAGGACGTCGACGGACTTGTTGCCGATGCCACGATTAAAGACGAAGGTCCACGTATAACCGAGATTCTCCTCAAGAAACAGCCAATCTACTCCTGACATAATTGGCGCCAGGGTACACCCAAGGTAGATCTCTCATGCAAAAAGCCGAAGTCTCCTTGCAATCAAGACAATTTCTTCTGCATAAGATCAGCCAACTCGTCGAGTAGCTCCACGGTCTCGGCTGGGCTTGCGATCCAAGCCGTTGTTCCGACACTTCTCGCCTTGAAGTCATTCGACCCAGCACTCAAGAATTGGTCGCCTACATGCAGTGTGTTCTCTCCGCGAATGGCGCCACCATTCTCCTTGCTACCAAACCACTGCTGGCAAACAGTCACACCCCAGCTCTTGTCACCAATATCGACAAACACATCATTGCCTCCGTTGAAGGCACAGAATGGCACGCGGCGTGATTGGCTCGCCACTGAAGGGGGAATTGGAGGAGAGTTGGGCCGGTGCTTGGTCGGGCGCTCCTCACTGGATCCGAGACTACTGAGCTCCAGGATGCGCTGAACAACAAGAACGGTCTCCTCCAGGCTCTCGCGGGCGATGCGAGTACCCGGCGTCTTGGGAATAATACCAACCGCACGGTCCTTGCGCATGATCATGGCTGGCAGGTTCAAGTTGTTGACACAGTCGCGAAGGGCACCTTCGGCAACATCCAGCAATCTTGTAATGTCGGCATCCGACCATGAGGCCATCTCGGGTGTCAACCACTGAGTGCGCGGGACGGGAGCGAGCTTGTAGGGCGAAGAAGGTGAGTACTCAAACAGGTAGTTTGCTTCACCTCCCATGATGACGATGTTTTGCTTCTGAATAGGATCCAGATCCGTTGACTCGGTAATTGCGTCAAGCAATCCATGAAGGCGCTCATAGTAGCGGTCGGCAGAAGTGTAACCAGCAGCCGTGACAATACCAATCTTGATGTTTTTCCGTAAGAGGTCTGATAGACATTAGTTTGCAGCTCTGATTGTTTGTGCAATGGCTTACCGAGAAGTCGGGGGATCACAGGACTCGATGGCTCAAGATTGAACCCATCGTCATACAAGGTCACATCACCATCAAACGTGGCCAACTGCAGTGACCCATTCGTAACAGCCATGGACTGGGCTGAGTTGAGGATCTGTCTGACATCGTTGAAGGATGGGGCAACAAATCTTCGTGATGAGATGTACCGCTTTCTGTCTTGATACTTGAAAGCTGCCTCAAGGGGCAGGCGGGTGAAGAAAGGGCCCGCAGTGGGAATCAGCATCCGCAACTTGGACGGGAGCATGGTATCATCTTGCTGACGGCTAACTTTTGAAAATCAGATATGTTTGCTACGAAGGAGCACGAAGGCTTACTGTGATCATCAATCATTAGTTCAACGTCACGCATAATCTCAGCGTAACGGCGGTGAGCCTCTTCGGCCATCTGAGTAACACTAGGTCCATCTCCAAAAACACCAGTGGGTTGGGAGTAGAGAACGAAAGGGACAGCTAGAAGACCCTTGACCCATTCTGCAATTCGAGTTAGCTGTGCTGAGTCTGACTGAGGCGCGGATGGTGGGACATGTGATGCAGGGATGGAATGGGAAAATGTTGAGTTAGAAGAAATGTGTAGTGCATGATGCTGTTCGTGGTATATGGGACAAGTAGAGTCCAACATACCAATGAATTGGTCTCTTCGGTGTGTCTTGAGAGCATCTGTTTACTATCGTGAGCTTGTGTAACCATGAGTGTTTGGATGACAGGAAGGGAGGCTTGAGGTGGGGTTATTGACGGCTTAACTTACACTCGACACGGTAACGGGTTGTCATTGTTGCAGTTGGTACGAGGGTTCAGTTGATGTTGAAGGATGTGAAAAGATAAAAGATACTTTTTCGGGTAATGAATTTGTAAGAGGGAAGAATAGGAGGAGAAGTTGTTTGCTGTTTGTTGTTTTGTCTTTGATAAGATGAGGGGAGGTGAGAGACGGTGTGACCAGCACTTGCCTGACCTAGGTATGTACCAGTAGGAGGAGGTACCTAATCCAGACCTTGTTGTGTCTGCCCTACCTCCAAATCCGGGTGACGTACGGGAGCCGCCGCAGCGTTGAGCGGGGGACGCCGACCGCTAAGATAGCCCAAAGCTTCAGGGGAAGATTGATTTGATTGGTTCGGGATATTCATGGTACCCCTGTCAATCGCTCCTGCATTACGGCATTCACACTGATGAGATCTCCCACACTGCAACTAGGATACCCTAGACTTCGCATGAGTTGCCTGGCCTTTCTCCCTTCTTGCATGGGGAATAATCTACGAAGAATCATTTTTATTGAGCTGGTTTTTTCAAGATGGGCTCTGGTTTAGTGCGTACGTTGACACTTTAAGTACATGAACCAATGATCAAGTTGAGTTAGATGCGGTGAGACGCCCCCAAATCATTACAATTCCGTGGCAATAGGTGCACATAAAGCCATTAATATCTGGACATGCCTCTTTCCTACTCTCTTCCCCTTTGTTCAAGGTGGACAATGACGATGAAACCGTGAATTCGACGACGGCAGCAGGCGAAGCACAGTATAAGACCAACTCGATAAGACTCGAATATCACAAGTTGAGTTTAAGCGATTAGATCCCGCGGAGAGATGAGGGCAAAGCTGGGGAGTTCTCTCCCACCAGGAGACAAACATGTAAGGGCTGTCGACCACATCGCCAAACCCCACACTATACTGATAGCTTTTGACAGGGAGTTAGTGTCTGTATACCTACATGGGATGACACTGTAGCTTGGGGCGGAAGAGACCCCGAACTCACAGCCCAGCTAAAGACCGGATGCCCTCGATTCTTCGTCTCTCTTGCCGTCAACTAACTCGCAGAACGATTACTCACCTGGACCTCTGGCTTACCTTGGAAATCCCTCGCAACAGAATTTCGAGACGAGCTGAGGCAATCGTTGAAAGAGCGCGGAAGATCGGCGATGCTAATAACAGCGCGTCACCATGCCAAAGATCCCCAAAGATATCTAGATGAGCAGCTAGCAAAAGCATTTGTCTTTGTGGTTGACTTCGAGGGCAATGTTCGTCCCGTTGGAAAGTCAGAGAACGGAAGTCACTTGACCGAAATCTCTGTGGTCGTCTACCCTCCACGAGGAGCGAAAGAGGCCAAGGAATTTTTGGCAACATACCGGCTTTGGTATCTCGAGTCGAAGAGCGAGGTATTGGCTAGAGAATGCCCTTTTTCTGAATCGAGACCGGGAATTGCCTGAGGCTATTCTTCCAGTCCAGGAGGCAAAAGAGGCCAAGGTTGCCATACAACAACGTATTGCAGACTCGTTCAGTACCGAAGACAACAAGTTGAAGAAGAGCGATGTGCTATTATACCCCAACGGCATGTCAGATATTAGCCATATCCATGATATTATCAACCTTTACACTACAACGACAAAGAAGACCATTGCGATCTTTGGGTACGTCACTAATAAACCTGATAAGTGGCCAGACTAATGACGGATCTAGATTTTTGTATGTCGATACTGTCAAGGTTATAAGCAACATCCACGGGTACGAGTGTAAAATCTATAGCGGTACACAATACGACTTGGAAACTCTTGAAGAGGAGTTGGCTGCAGGTCTGGAGCTGTGTGCCCTCTTCACAGAGTTCCCGGGCAAACCACTCCTTGGCTCTGTCGATCTAGAGCGGATAAAAAGATTGTCCGATGAATTATTCTTCTTGTTCGTGGTTGACGATACAGTCGGTACATCGGTAAACGTCGACGTTATCTCACATTGCGATGTTGTCTGCACAAGCTTGACAAAGATGTTTAGTGGGGGCTGCAACGCCATGGGAGGAAGCGTGACCCTAAACCCAAAGGGCAGAGGCCATTGGTATATGAAGAGACGATTGAGGGATCGCTATGCCAATACCTACTTCCCGCTGGATATGATTGTTATGGAGAAAAACAGCGCCGATTTTGAAGAACGAGTCACTGAAGCGAGTCAAAATGCAGAACATCTCGCGGATACACTTCGCAAGCACAGTTCAGTCGGGCAAGTCCACTATCCCAAGGGAAGCCCGACACAACGGCTCTACGAGAAATACAAATGTCCAGGAAAGGGGTATGGGTATTTGTTGTCCATTCGTTTCAACACCCCCGCAGCTGCCATCGCGTTTCATGACGCTCTTGATGTGGCGAAAGGGTTGAGTCTAGGGACCAACTTCACTCTGGGTTGTGCATATACGCTCTTCGCACATCTCTACGAGCTTGAATGGGCTGAGAAGTATGGCGTTGTTGAAAATTTGGTACGAATCAGTGTTGGGATCGAGAATGAGAGATTCTTGGACGAGGTTATCAAGACTGCCCTGAATGCAGCTGACCGAGCGAATAAGAAATAAAGAGGACGTTGTGATTTAGATTAATTCCTTCCGTTGCTTCACTGTCCAAAGAAAAATCTAACCCTCCTTAGCCTCAGATACTGACCTTGCTTCAAATGTCTCCTCTGACGTGACCCACAGCCTCACCTACATGCGACTCATCCAGATGACCCCAATGACAAACAGAAATACTCGCCAGAAGCTCCCTCGACATGATCACAAGACCCGAACCCTCCATTCAAATCTCCCCCCGAGGTTTCAAACGCACTGGCAGCATGACAGGCTAGGAACTCCATCTTTGGTTCCACCTCGACCATCTTGTATAACAGAGTATTGGAGAGAATATCAAAGAGGCGTGTATTTCTACGAGTGTCCTAATCCTCAGGGAGAAAAGTACTGAGTTTGCCCGAGGAGAAGAGGTGAGTCCTTACTCCGAACTACCTACGGGAAATGACAGCCTGACTGAAGTATTTGAAGAAATTCGACCAACTTACCTGTTTCGCCAATAGTGCAAGACCAGCTTACTCTCTTCTGGTACATACAATATCACGAAACTAATCATCTCCCCCTTTTCTACCATCTCTGATTGCGGTTACAGGTCACGTTTGTGTGATGTACAACTGGGTAGAACCAGACGAACCCCTTCAGCGTCCGAGGATAGCTGTCTATATGATCATGTGGCAGGGTGAGGATAAACCATGGGTTCGAACCAAAGATGGAACTATCAATTGTATTTACTTGTTTGTTTGTTTACCTTTAAACTGTGACTGCTCAGCTCAAGAGATCATCTCTCCTTTTTATCTCGTGACTATCATCTTCGTCCTGTCTCAGCTTGCACTCGCGAATCAGATGAACCTCTTGCTCGCTTCATCCGCAGTCTCGTCGTCATCGGCTCATTTTCTCATTTCTCCTCAGCACAAATTTCCCGCCAAAAAGACACCCTCGTAAAATGCTTCGCAATCCAGCTCCCCTATACCAATCATACCCACGGCACTCTTTGGAAGGGGGTCCTCCAGTAGGTGGGCTCATCGTTGTTTGCACGTTCTAATTCTCTTTCTTTTGGTATGGGCTCAACACGTTTCTTGGTCTCCGGGGAATCTTTACTCCTGCCCTGACATGAACGAGGAAAGGGATATAACAAAATGGGGGCAGAAACAACTCCAATGACTCAAATCACTCGTAATACGTGTACGACATCCTTCGACAGCCATCCTTTAGCTGGCACCGCCGTTAGGGGCGCTGAGGTTGGCCGCCATCGCAGCAGCCTGTTGCTGAGCGAGGAGCTGGGCTTGCTGAGCTTGCTGCACCTGCTGTGCCGCAATCTCATCGGCCTTGACCATTACCGACTGAATCACATTCTGATCATCAGCTGTGAGGTGTCCAGCCAGACTGCTATAAAATTGGGGTTGCTCTTGTTGCATTTCTATCAAACTCAGTAATGTCCGATGACGTGTACAGGGTTAACTCACTCATTAAAGTACCGCGGAATAATTGATATGGCTCAATCTTATCGAGCGGCGACTCAAGCAGGACAGAGTCCTCGCCAAGATCGTCCTCCTCAACGTCATCAATTGCTCGGCTAAACTTCTGGGCCTTGGTTTCGTTAGCATTATACCGTAGTGATTGCGTATGATTATAAGTACCTCCTCGTTCAAGAAGTTCAGATAAGCAGTGCTCTCGTCCTTGGACTCGTTAGTCTCGCCCGTCTCCTCTTCCTCCTCAGCGTTCCAGTTGGCCTCGTCGTCATCCCACTCATCTTCCTCGCCGTAGTCGTAAGTGGACTCGAGGTGGAAGTCGTCACGGAGAGCCTCATCGCGGTCTGTTATCCGTTAGCTATGACCCGATGGCACAAAGGGTATGAAAAACTTACTCTTCTGAGCGGCAGGGAGGGAGCGGAATAGTTCAGTAATGCCTTGAAGCAATCTTGGCCAGCCCACGGAGACACTGGAAGGCACGTGCTCAGGGTTCAGACTAAGGAGAGCTGAGATGGCAACAATGCAAAGCTTCTTGTCGTGAACACGGGTGAAAGAAGTCATGCTGCCGAACCAGAGACTGAAGAATCGGTTTGTCCAGCCCTTGTTCTCAAGAACCTGAAGGGTGAGGAGTGGGTTGTAATGGATCGAGTTGATAACCATCTCCATGAGATGAATGCGGTAGCTCTTCACCTTGACATCTTGGTTGGCGAGGATGCTCATGGCAATGTTGATGAAACCCTCGACACAGCTATCAATCTGGCCCTTTAAGCTAAGCATCATGGCCTCGGCCAGTTTGCAAGCACATATCCTCTCGACACCTCCTTGAATACTGTCGGTGAACATATCAGCGACCATGGAGTAAAGGGCCTGAGTGTACTCGGGCTTCTGAGCGAGCTGGGGAGCACCAAATTGGACAAAGTTATCCAGAGCAGGCAGCATATCCTCGAGGTAGTACTCAGCACCGGCCTTGAAGGTAGTGTGGATCAACTCAAAGGCCTGCCACATAGTGGGAGAGATGGACTTGGCTGCAAAAGTGCAGCTATCGATGATTTCGAAAACTTCGTTGTAGAGGTCATAAAGCTTGTTCTCCAGGGTAACCTTGATGACGGGCATAAGGACAGCCTCAATGTGGAGCAGGACGTCAGGAGTGCTCTCGAGTGTAAGGATCAGAGTTCCGATGGTCTGCAGGACACCCAGAGCAGTGATGCTCTTGTCGTCATACTCGTTGTAGAGCTCGCCGTCATCACCAACCTTGCTCTCCTTCTCGAGAAGCTCGCGCACAATTCTCATGTAAGTGTCTCGGAGCTGCTCACTCAGTGCGACAGCAAAAGGAGTGAGCTCAGTGGCGAAGACCTCGACAAAGTCCTCCATGACGTTGGCGAGCGCATCGATATCAGCCTCGTTGGCAAGCTTGAGCAACTGCTGCATAATCGTGGGAATGTTTTGTTGCATGCTTGTTCGAATGACATCGTGGCGGATAAGAGGCTGAAGAGCGAGAGCGGCCGTGACACGAACTGGGAGATCAGGGTCGGCCATACAATCCAGGATGTGTCGGTAGATAGTAAGGAGGTTGTTCTGATCTTGGAAGTTGAGCTGCTCAAACTTCTCAATGGTGTCACAAGCACGAGCGCGGAGGTAGCCCTGTGGGCTGGTGAAGTCGGGAAAGACATAACGGACGAGGAAGTATTCGACCTGATCAGCAATGGGACTCTTCTTGCCCAAAATAACCGGCGCCAGGGTAGCGATCATGCGCAGAGCACCCTCCTTGGCAATATGGTTCTTCTGATCATCCGCAGCCTGCTCGTACTCGGTAACAACGGCATTGACGAACTTGAGGATCTCGAAGGTCTCCTTGCGGCGGTTCTTCGTAAGGTTGACCAGGAAGTTAGTAGCGGCGACATCAGGAGCAGAGGCTTCCTCGAAGTAGTTAAGCTTTCGGTGAAGGTACTCGTCGGGCTCATCTTGGAACTGCTCAACATCCTCCTCGGTAAGGCAAAGGACGGGGAAGACAAAGTGGGTGACAAGGTTTGTAAGATGAGGCTTAAGATGTGTCCACATTTCCTTGGGTCGTACGGACTCGTCGAGGAAGACCAGAGTATAGGAAAGACAAGGTCGGCTGAGCCAAGAGGTTTTGGCAACCCATTTCTCGATCTCTTGGAGGTAGTGCTTGAGGATCTCGGGAGCAATGTTCGCGGTGAAGTCCTTGGCGAAAGCAAGTGCGTCTTCGCCCTTACCAGGACTGGCAGGGTTGCCATGTCTGAAAAGTATATGTTAGCTAAAGTCACCAACGTTCAACAAATGAAAGCAGTCCTACCGAATAAAGAGGCGGTTCAGGTTGAAGAAAGCCCACTTCTTAGCCTTCCACCAGTGATGCTTCTCACGTTCGTGTTGATCGCCCTGCATAGCATTGGCGGGGCAAGCCTTGGAAACCGTGTGTAGGAAAACAGTGCACCAGGCGATGTTGGTGTCACGTTGTCGTAGTGAAGGCGAAAGTTCCAACTGCGAACAAGGTCAGTACGTGGCTCATGAGCAAATATATCACATCCAGGGGAGTGCGCACCCATGTCGCATGCTTGTAGGCCTTGAGGGCCAAGTGAAGCATCTCACCAGCCTCATCGCTCTCCTGGTTCACCAACTCGTTGCAGATGGCGAGAAGACGGGGAAATGTTGCCTCCACAATCTTGTCAAAGTGCTGTCGGTCGTCGCTGTCGGTTGATTTGTAGCGGAATGCACGGCAGATGGCGAGCAGACACTGCAGGCCAGCAAGAACGGAACCGGGGTTATTCGTGTTTAGAAGCTCGACGGTGAAGTCCATGAACTTGGGCCAACGGGCGGGGAAGTCATATTGGAGGATTCGTTGGAGGACGGGAATGAGCTGCTGGCGGACGAGGGTTTCGGACGTAGCGAGGATTGGCAGAAGGCGGTCTCGTACACGAGCCTTCTCTTCTTCAGGGATTATAGCGGTGGGGGGGTCGGGAGAGTACCCCTCATTATTGTACCATGATCGATTAACACGGTTCTTGACATAAATCACGGCTAGAGTGGAAGTTGGTCAGAAGTGAACTGATGAGGGAGCGCACAAACAGGCTAGATAGAGGGCACGAAAGTGGGTAGACATACTCGAAAGGCGGACACTAGCCTCCTGTTCGGCTTGTAAGATATCGAGCAGACATTCGAGAAATCCGGGCTGTTCTTCAATCTAGAAAGGTAGACGGGAACAAATTAGCATCTTGGCAACTTTTGTGGAATTGGAGGCTGGCGCAAGGGACATAGCTTCACAAAGGGCGTCGGAGGAGGAAACCCAGAGTAGGTGGAAGAGAAGCCAGCCAGCCAGCCATCCATCGCATCAAAGAGCAGAGCTTGATGGCTGGACGATTCTCTACCAATATCCGAGCACAAAGGGGTTCCGTTCCCTCGACCACCTCGACCAAAGACGCAAACGCAAACACAAACGCAGGACGCACCTGTTTCAACTGAAGCTCAGCACGCCTTCGACTGTCTGCATCAGGATCCAAGCTAGTGGCGAGCAAGGACCTCACAGCGGCGGGATCCATGATGAAGGGTGGATATGGAGAGAAGTCGACGTCGAGGCCGAAGAGGATGGGAGTGTGAGGTTGGAAGAAAGGCGGGCGAAAGAGGCGGAATCAGGATCTGTCAGGTCTGGGCTGGATAAGGATGGCGAGCGACAGATGGCGGGGCATCTAGAGACAGCCCAAAAAAGCACCCCAAAGAAAAAGCACGAGCAAGCAAGCAAGCAAATCCGTCCAGGCCAGGCCAGCTAACTTTAGTCCACAGTCCACAGTCCAACGACTACGAGACCACGGTGTGAAGCAGAAGGAGGCTCAATAGTCGAGCGAGTGGGTGAGTTGAGCTGCGCTGTGCTGTGCTGAATTAAATTGACGCCTTGGGAATGCGACAGTGACTTTTTGTTGAACAAGGTTGTTTTTTTTTTTTGGTCCCTTGGTGCTTTTTTCTTGAAAAAAAGAGCTGAAATATTAGGTCCCGATGGACGATGCCAGAGGCCCAAAAAGTTGTAGTTACCTACCTAGTCGGCAGAAAGTACCACCAGGGCCGT
>JABSTL010000791.1:0-27306 GCA_013759095.1 Fusarium sp. NRRL 29148
CCCTTGTTTTCCTCGACGCTCCTTTTTCATCATCGTCCTCCTCACACACGAACATCACGAAGCATGAAGTCCTTCGACGCCTCCGATCAGACTAAGGTGCAGTATTCAGCGTCATCAAGTAATTCAAGCCATTCGAAGAAGTTCCCTCTGGTTCCGTATCCATACGATCGAAGTTCGCGAAGACTCCAGCCCTCCAGCCAACCTCCAGACGATGCTACTCGGTTCTTCTGGAACTGCAGCCTTCCAGCTAACAGTTCTTCATGCAAACATAGCTCTCCAAGTCCTTTGCGCTGTCTGACCTCAAATTGTGCTCTTCATGGTAAGATACATTGACCCCTGAGTCTCTCTGCCAAGTCGAGCTGACTGTAGCTGTAACACCAAAGAGCTGGCGGAACTATCTTCTGGCTCTTCAACTCCATCCGTGAGCCAAACTTAATGCAAAGAATCATGCGTTGTGGCCGTCATCTTAGTAGCGTCCGCTAGGATCTTCTAGCTGTGGTCCTACCAAAACGCTGATCACCAAGATCCCAGAACTCCGAGTACTTACAATCAACTTCAAGATTGGCCTAGACCTTGACGGCTACGACTCCTAGATGCCATTGAAGTTTACCGCCAGTCAAGCTAACTACGGGACAGACCACAGGAAGCGTCCAGACATATTAGTCTTCTTCCCGCCGACAGCGCTCAAGCTTGACTACGACGCCGCCCTTCGACCATACTCGCGCCCAAGACCGCTGAAGCCACATTCTGTCTTATACAGAGAGATATATATCATTTCGAAGAGCTGAGTTGTTACCATTGACGTTGAGCTTGCTACTTGTTCCTCGATACTCATCGTCCCGTAAGCGCTGCCTACGAACCCCTGAATTCACAAACCGCGGCAAGCGGGCTTACAAAGCCTCGAGACAAGCTTGAGACATCGTATACAATCTATTTGACTCAAGATTCTCCATTTGCTGCCCAAGTGCTCGGCCGCCACCTGCAACGTTGCTGTAAGTATACACCAGAACCCCTGAAGCACCAAACTGCGGCGGACAGGCTGACAAGATCTGCAGGTAAGCCCGGTACACCATCCAACTTACAATCGATCTGATTTCCGCTAAATAAGACGAGGCCGCTCGACCACCGCCGCGTTGAAAGTTAAATATACGGTTTTGCGAGAGCCCCTGAAGCACCCAGCTTGGGCGGTCATCTTGGGAGTTACGGGACAGAATACCAGCGTTCCATACAGCCATCAGTCTTCTCAGTGACTCTCAAAAGTATACTTTGCTCGATCGCTGCCCCATTGAAAGCCCGCTTCAGTTCTTTGAATCTCTAACCTCCTGGTTAGATCTCTGGCACACCTCGAACGTCCGCAGATATACCAGCATCTCAACTCGATCGTGTACATCGTGTGCTGTGTGTTTATGACTAGGCTCACCAAGCAAGGCCCTGCGAAGCCACCCTGGAAGCTACAGAGCGCCGACTAGCCATACAACAGAGCCCAAAGACAAACTCGGGGCCACAGGCACCCCAAACCGACCTTGCTCCACGATTGCCGCCCAGATCCATGTAAACGACATACTTTTAGGCTCCAAGATCTACCCCCGATGATAGTCTCGAGACTGGTCGAATCACAGGATGTCAAGAAAAGCTCGAAACCCTAATCGCCCCAGTCAAGTTGAACTTTACGGACTGTTGCACGAGGCTGCCGCAACAACGAATCACCACTATGCGAGCCTCCCAATCTGGCATCCAGCAATAGAAGCTTATGCTACCGTTGCAAAACCTTATCATTCTTGGAAACACCGTGACCGCGATATACTTCGCACTTACACCACGAAAGGGGCTTACATGACAAACTCGCCACGACCGCAGTGGAAACCATTGGCTATAAGGGATAAGGAAGGTTCAATAAATGAGAACTGTTAATCTTCACGCTGAAGATGTTTAAAAATAAGAGCAAGCATACTTTACAAACCTATTGTGGAAAGCTTACAGACGGCATCTTGTACTACCACTGGCCAAGTCTTCTGTCTTTGCATTAAGCTTGGGTGAGAACCACCATTATAATTCTTTATTCGCCGTAGCATTATGAGTCACATCAGTTGGCAGAACAATGGAATCTCTGGCGCGGAGGCTGGCACACTACATCAAAGAGTCTTTGTTGCCAGTATGGAATTAGCAGCGAACAGAAGCGCTGCGCAGCCAGTTATCATGGTCGAGTAGAAGCAGAGCAGTCACATATAGGAAGGCACTTCAAGTGTAAATGCAATGTTCAGTGTATTAGCATCGATGTCCTCCATTGCAATTCCCATGTCCTGATGAATATTCCGTAAATCGTAATCCGTAATGCGTAGTGGTACCAGTGCCGTAGCAACAAAGACTACTGGTAACGTTGTTCCCCTGAGATAAAACCACAAATAAACACAAATCAACTCCAAAATAACCATCAATGCGCAATCCCATGCCGATCCCTTCATGTCATTAAAGTCCATGGGTCTGTTATCAGACGCCTATGGTATACATTATGAAGTCCATAGTCCTACTCCCTGTTCGATATGCTCCCAAAATGTTCATTCTTGACAGATCTCCGCGAGTGGTCCCTGGATGGAATAAGTATGAAGAAGAGGCAACAGACATAATGAGACTTACTTCAAGCCGGATAGCTTTAAGCGGACGAATTTCTAGTGGGCTCTGGGGCCATAGATAAATTGGCGTCTGTGTCGATATCTTGAAGTGAATGGAGTCCTTAGGCAAGCATTGTTCCCCAAAGAGGCTCGTTTCCATTAGAGATGGACAACGCTTCAAAGCTGTATCGACTCAATTTGTCGAGAGCATCTTGCATTTCACGCCCAGATCTGGCCACCTTGAAAATGAACCACTTCTCTTGGAGGTCCAAGTGGTACTTAAGGGCGATTGCCGCATGCTTGAAAGTTTTGGACAAGCCAGCATCCTTAATGGCAGCGTATTCGCGCTGCTTCTTGATCTTGAGGCCCTCTTCTCTCTCCAGATAGTATCGCTTGACGATAGTATTCATCGACTCCACGATCTGGTTGGCGATTTCGAGAGTGATTCGCACTTGTCTGTTGGACAGAGTTTTGTTCCTCCCCATCTCGCCGAAGCGCTCACGGCTTTCTTTGATTTTCGCAACCACTTTCTTGACATCCCTCTCCAAGTCGATACGACTGTTGTATCTAGTTGGGATCAGAATGGCCTGCTCCGGATGTTCGAGATCGAATCGAAGCTTGTCATTTGTCTCAAACGTCTCCTTGGTAATGGACTCGTGGCGGCTCATGTGCAAGATACGAACCATCTTGAAAGTAAGAAGATACAATTTCTGGGTAATTATTGTAGGATAGGAACAAAACACTCTGTCGAGCAAAGAAATGTGAAACTGATAGGGTTTGGTTTGTTCTTGTGTATGTTTGTTATTGCGTGCGGAGTGAGCAGCTGAGGCAGAAGAAAAGATGGACGAAGAATGAGGAAAGGATGTGAAGGGGGATTCAGGAACTGTGGCCTTTATAGACGAAGGAGATAGATTTTAGTAGAGTTTGACAGGATTTTAGACCGTGGAAGGTAAAGCTTACGAACTCTCTTGATGTGCTCACAGAGAAACCATGTGCTGTGTTTTGGAAGTTATTTTGAAGTGGAGAGGGGTAAATTTCTCTGGACTTGTTTCCAGGCACCCGCCGCCCTGCAGGTGGCATTAGTTTTATTGCCCGAACCATGATAATTAATGATTTTGCCTGGCGGTGCAAGTGCTTCAGCAGTGCTATGCTTGTGGGCCGAGTAGGGCAACTGATGTCTGCCACAAAGAGGGAACTCGAACGAAAATGCTGATTTCAGTGACGTATATCTTCAGTCTCTTGTCTGAGCAGGGCCAGAGGAAGATATGTTATGCATATGAAGAAGATATCTTGATATGTTCCTACGTACAGCCAAGAGTGACACTCCCTTTTATACCCCAGGACTCAACGCCCAACCCCACGATCTACAAGATCCTTGCACCACTTGTGGCACTATATGAATACTAGATAGGTAGCCAATATTTATATAACATGATCGAGTGCAAAGCATGATTGGCGATGTAGGAAGCTGACATGGTATGTTTCTGATATATCAGGTCATGCAGCTCTTGGCACGATCCATACCCAATGCCGCCGGTTTAAAGGGTCCTCATGTGGATCGAGGCATCCTAAAATCAGTAAGTCGCGGTGCGTAGTTTATGATCTTTAGGATGAGTCTTAGGTAAATTCATAAAATCTTTGAGCAGGTGGTGGCGGCCCGGCCGAGCGATTGTGGCTCTAATGCCGTTTGGAGGGGCCCGTCGATTCGGTGACGCCTAACAACACCAACAGAGCCGCAACTGGGTCACAAGAAGCCCACTCGAGCACATCAAAAAATCTCGATTGAGGGCAGAGTGCAATCGAATTCGAGGCATCAAAGGATATTCCATTATAAGCAACCTCTAGCCTTTTCCTCTTTTTGAGAGCAGTACCACAACTTTGTGCCTCGACCACAGATACCCTATCCTTCTGTATCCTCTCTCTTCATCTACTTCCTTGTTATGGACGGTTTCCTTTTATCTCTTCTTCAACTTTTTCAACCTTTTGTCTTCACTCATCAAGCGCTCCGTCCCTTTTACGATCCTCGGTCCATCATCAGGTCTCACTGAATCACTCACGCCCTCTTGACTTCAAGGTATAAATTCCACCATTGGATCCTTTCTCTTCTTCTCCTTTTCCTTCTCACAACATCCTCAATCATACATAATCTCATGGGCCAACGCCTCAGTAGCAACAAGCTTACACTACTTCATCCAGGTCTGACGTCTTACCAGTCACCTGTCATTTACCAACGTCACCACGACCATGTCGCCAGGATCAGAGTCAGTGACTGAAGATGCGACTGATCATGTCGAGACACCTCCTGCAGAGAGAGCCAGGTCCAAAAAGCCAGGGATCTCCAAAGATGACACCAACGCTATTCGTGAGAGACAAGAAGCCGCCATCGCTCGAATTCTTCCCGACACCAAAAACCATCCTGCCCTGTATAGGGGCGTCGTTCAGCAGATTGAGCGAAACAATCTTCGGAATGGTTGGGCAAAAACTCAGCTCAATAGTACCTTCCAGCACTGGATCAAGGTCTCCCCCTGGGCTGCTCGACCTGAACTGGAGTGGTTACTTGCTGCGCTGGCAGTTCATGCGTCCTTCGAGCCATTGAGTCTCAAGTTCATGGATGAGGTTAAAAGGCGCGGACTCAAGGAATGGGCAGAGAAACAGCTCAAGAAAAAAGACCCCTTCTCTTCAACTCCGGCTCCAGCTGAGCCAACGACACCTCAGCAAGCGCCTCAGATCAAGACTGAGCCTGGAATTGACTCTCGCAGACTGCAGACGACTCCTGGAGGAGCAAGACCTGTGCAGGGAAACAGTACCATTCTTCCATCGATTGAGACTGGTATTGGCGGTACCCTGAAACGAACTGCTCCCGTCCACCCAGCCCAACCTGCAAACAAACGAGCAAACATGCTCGTGGACCAGGCATATGTCACTGCTGAGATCAACAGACTCGCAGAACTTCACGCCTCGCAGCGACGAACCGTCCTCCGAGACCAAGGAACGCAGACAGATAACGAAATTCCTCTCCAGACAATCCTTGCATCAATGCAAGAGGCTATGGGAGCCATGAAAGAACAGTCCAAGGGGCTCAAGGAACAAGTTCGACTGCTTCAAGAACACAACATGTCACTCTTGGAACACGATCGAGCGCTTGCTGATGTATCCGGAAGAGTTCGTGGTGTCAGTCAGCTGAGACCCACCAGCAACATTCTCCATCATCAGATCCAACCCCAGGCTGCTGAGATCGTTGCGCTGCAGTCGGTGAGTCGTCAGCCGCCCACATACTACTACGAATCCCCTCGCGATTCCAGCAGCACGTTTAGATTTGGATAGGTTGGTTAATACCAGATGAGGGAGGATGGGAATTCATTGAGAATGGAGTTGGGGTATGGGAAATCTTTGCCGGAAGGGAAGCACATTTGCTTTTGGAGTTTGGGGGCCCAGATTTTGATGGAAGATGGATGGAAATTGGAGTTTGGGTTTAAGGTATGGAAGCTGGTAAGGATGCATTTGCAGCACCAGCGTGGAAAGTGTGAGCTACAACAGCCACACTTTATTATGCCATAGAAAGTACTTTACAATGTCTGAAACAATTGTTTTGTATCAAGTTCACCGACAGTTCTTTACTTGTATCTGACCAGTTCTTCACTAGAAGTCTTGATAATGTTTGTCAGATGTTCGGGTCAATTGGATATTCAAGCAATAGCCTCGCCGGACACTCGGAGATGAAATCGACCATTGACATGACAATCAGCCTCCACGTGCAAGACGGAGCCAGCAGCAAGAAAGACGAAACCACAACGAATAAACTTTTACATAAATCAGTGGCAATGCCTGTTTAGCCGCTTTCCTAACTTTACCGAGCTTCCCCATGGCCCGTTGAGACCAAAGCGCAGCCCCAGCCGTAGCCGCAACCGCATCAGTCAGTCAGTCAGTCAGTCAGTCAGTCAGTCAGTCAGGTAGGCAGGCTACTCTGTCAAATGCTGGACGATGACAGGCGAGAGATATCGATATCTCGCAAAGCTTTACCCCATACTGTTTCATAATAGCCTCTCGGGGTGTGTGGGCTTTCGATCCCCGGTGGCGCATGCCCTTGCGCTGGCGCGGGGGGGGAGGACCTACCTAGAGGCTAGGGCCTAGGACCTAAGGGACCCTACCAATGCAACTGAAGATGCAACCGTCGACCCGATTCGTGCTGGGCGACTCTAGGTGCAGCACATTACCGACAGGGAATGCGTCATCCCGTTTGCCGCTAGCAAAGAAGAGGCCAAGGAGGTCTTTTGTGAGGTCGAGAATCTTTGGGCATCGAGAGGCGAAAGAAAATCTGGGGTTTAGGGTCGTAGGACTCTCTCTGCCTGTCAGATCGGCAAGTGAGTTTGGACTTGTGATTCTGCCACGGCAGATGAATGGTGACAATAGTTTCCTACCCCGCAAATTCAACTGCTGCAAAGGGTGTGATCAGCTTTTGATCTTTTGATGATCTTGTCAGCTACGAATGACCAAGTACGAGGCGCAGTTCTGAGTTCATCATCACCAATTTTGTACGTTTATTTCGGATGCAATGAATTGTTCCCCGTGAGTCAACCATACAATAATACTATACATCTTACATATGCGTGCGGATGAGATGGGAACAATCAGCTGTAAAAAAGCCGAGATCTTACAAGACTGTGTAGGAACAGAACAGAACAGGCGACTTTGGGGGTTGTCTCGTTTGTTAGCCTCATCTGGAGATCCAATGATGAACTGGGGTTGTGAGTGGACGGATGTCTGCTCTCTCTCTCTCTTTCTCTCTCTCTGTGTTTGCCTACTTTACTTTTCTTTAGGGGCCTGTGAACGTGGAGTGGACAAGAAAAGTGACGAGGGACCGGTCCAGCCCAGTTGATTTGAAGGATGTGACTGGCTGGCCGGATGGTATGGATCAGCCTTTTCAAGGGCATTGGTTAGTTTAGACATTCTCGTCACACTGCCTCGCTACATACTTTTTGGCTCGTTCCGTGTCTCTGTTCGTTTCCTTTCTCTCCATCTCCCAGACCGAGCTAGTCACCTCAAGACACGCATCGTCATTGCACGATGACGTAGCATGCGTGAACCTACAGTACCCGAGCATCAGCATGGGAGTTGCCTTAGCTTGTGACGCAAGCAAGGGTCCTGAGTTTGATTAGTCTAAGCCGCAATTCGAAAGCAAGGCAAAGTCACGTTCGTTTGAAAGATCAAATTCACAAGAATCACAAAAGTCAAAATAAGGAAAATAAATACTTTTTGTACCAAGTCAGAGACAGAAAATAAGCCTAAATTCATCTAATTAAACAGAGATATCGATATCAAAATCGTACTGTAAAAAGTATATGTCTTCACTTCCAGTCACCAACCAGTAAAAACCTCAGCTGAGATCACCCACCCTCTCTTCGGTACGGCACATGCAGAGTTCCCCTCACCACAAACGCTTGTGTCACCAAGAGCGGAGACGTCCAAGCCAAGGGATCCTTGAACCTTGAACCTTGAAATCTAAGGGTTGCCTAGCGCGGAGCGTGTAAGTCAGGACCACCACTCACACACTCACCACCACCACCACCACCACCACAGAAAAAAAACTGCCCACTCTGTCTGGCTCTGGCTGAGGCTCTAGTCTCGGGGATAAACATTGACCTGCACTGCAACAGACTGAATGTGGGCTCTACCCGTCTTAGAAGATGCCGAAACCAGCCCATTCTGACTCCAGCACGGATACAGAGTAACTAAGGCAAGGTAATTTCACCCCCATTCTTCCTCTTGGACTCTTCCGATCAACATATCCGAGCACTCTAAGGGTGTCCCCTTCCGTTGGGCTGCCTTACTCTGCCTTGTCTGGCCTCGCCTCTCTCTTCTTCTCTCTCTCTCTTTCTCTCTCCTCCTCAACTATTTATATCCCTCCTCTTCCCTCCGTTCCCAAGCTGACCTATCCCCCTCTTCTTCTTCAACAATCACCAGACTCTACCATCCAAAGACTACTTCAACTTCAAGACACCACTTCAACACCACAAAACCCCATCACCAACCAACATCACCAATATGCCTGCCTACGAGTACTGCTGCCAGTGTGGAGGCATGATTGTCATCAGCACCACCTGCACCGCTTGCGGCCACAAGCAATGCAACAACTGCCCTCTGTGCTAAAGCATTCATCCACAGACACGCCTCGACGGTAGTCTCCTCCTCTTCTCTCACAACACATGCCTGGACCTGTATCATGACAAAGGGCTACAGCATGGCGAGATGAGAGTCTGGGTACTCTCGCTCATACGAGACATGACTTTTTTGACGACTTCAGTAACGGCGCTTCTATTCTGCTCGGAGACTGCCTCTTCTCCATTCACATCTATGACCTGGTCGTCACTTTTACCATTTCACTTGTTCTTGATTGATACCTCAGCGACTGGTTCTTCAAGCAATTATCCTCTTTCTCCAACAGCAAAAGCTTTGCTTTCAGCCTCTTTGGGGGTGTTTATGCGAAGGCGCCACAGGAAAGATATGACGTCGGGTTTGGGCGTTCTATTACTCTATGCTTTTACGTTTTGGACTTGTCTCGGGGTTAACGGGGAATGAATCGGTATGGATTTTCAGCTGTAACAATAATCGATACCCGCGGTCTCTTTTTGGGCCTTGACTTTTTGAGAATCAGAGACAAGAATCAATACCAAGTTTTATCAACCCACTTTCGGCGTCTTTTCGCCGGCGCTTAGTCCTGCGATTTGAATTGATGAGTCCATCATGAAATGAAACGCTCCAATCATGAATGCACGTTGGTAATTCTTGGTTTACTTGCCACTGCTAAACGCTCTATTGGACCCTTGTTTCAGAAAAAAACAACCCCCAAATTCTGTGCCATGGCCCGGACTCGCCCGATCTACAACTCGACTGTCCCCGGAAATTTCCCTTCGTTACATAATATAGTAAACCTCACGTCGGCCCTTCTCTCTGGCTTGGATATGCAATGCCCACAAGTTAGAACCACATTGCCACGTCGCAATCGACAAGAATTGCAGAAAACACGACAACAGCCTTGATTGTAAGGGGAAATGGAGGTTGACAGCCTCACCCCCCCTTCACATCAGTCGTGGGCTAATGACTGCTTAGGAGACACGAAAGTTGACGGCGGGGAGCCGGCCTACCCTGAAGCTAACACTTAAAAATCAGAATGTTATATAATTCAAAATGAAGCTCAAGCTCATAACGTTGTGAGACTGTTCTATCATAGTCATGATGCTACAGCTTGCGATGGCTTACAGTCTAATCTTCTCTCTATTGATCAAGTGTCGATAGTGATCTGTGGCTTATGACCCGAGCTGCTTACCAGTGAGTTCAGTAGAATCGTGGCAGGGCTGTTTACGCCTTGAATATGTCGGCATGGGCATCTAGGTAGACTGAGCATTATGGCTGACCATCGTTGTTTATCTCATCTATAATGTTTGACTACAAGCCTGGTGCCTATTCCCATTCCTTGACAATAACCATCCTTTGCTTTGAAATGGCGAAAACTCTTCATGGGGTCAACATTTTATAAACTGACGTAGTATCCTCACTACGTTCTTTTGGCCGTCGACTTCCAATCCTATACCTACAAAACCAAACACCTCCCCAGCCTTGTTGAATGCATGCCCGCTTGTTCCGTTCCATTCTGCTTCCTGACATATCATTTCCTTCCACACCTTGCCTGACGCCAGCTATTCGAATCAAGGACCTGCTCGATCTCTTGCTAGCAGGGCCAATTTGCGCCTGATACTAGATTCCAACCATCCATCCGTCAATGACCGAATTATCCCCAAAAGTAAACATACAAGGAGTGACAAACCCTTCACCCCACAAATACACATGAATGTTGGGGTCCTATCATCGAAGACTCCGCTCGATGATTCAGGACGCTGAGATTAAGTTTATGAAATGAAAAGGGCCGTGAGGTATCTTGGTCATGAGTCTCATGCTGTTGGCAAAAGGGGAATTAAGAGAAATGAAAGAAATATAAAGAAAAACAGTCATCATCTGCACTGTTAAATCATCCCTCCGGGAACTGCGTTGCTGCTCATGCTAGGAGGCAGAGGTGGTGCAGCCATAGGCGGAGGAGGAGCTTGATGCATTGATCTTGCGCGTGCGTTCATAACGTTTGCTTCGCTTGTGGCTTTGCGCAATCTCTGATGGTTCATCCCTGCGCCATCTTCATCATCACTTCGAAAGCCACCACGTTGGTCGTTTGCGATACTAGGGCTCATAGGGCGGCGGTGAGCGCTCATGGTACCTTCAGCGAGCGTGGCTCCTGTGTTCTTGCGCCGAGGGTTGATTGGTGGCAAAGGGGGAGCAATGTTGCTATGCAGGTTAGGCGTAGAAACTGCACCACCATTGAGTCCAGATCCAGGGCCAGGTCGAAGGCCGTCACGGTGACCCATGGGTGACATTGGCGGCTTGATTGAAGGTTCCGACATATCTCGGTTGCGCATCATTCCACCGGGGTAAGGAGGCCCATATGGTCTCTGGGGGCCGGGGCCAGGTCCAGGGAATCCATGAGAAGGTGTGCCATGAGGCAAGGGGGCACCATTGAGTGGGGAAATTGGCGATGGGTGGCCGGAATCGTGCCCATAGACGGGATGTATATGCAAGCTGTTGTCGGGACGGTTGTAGGGACCGGGAGAAGCGTTTCCGGGATATGGTTGAGGCGGCATACGTGGTGACCGTCGCATGTCTTGTCTAGGCATCATTGGTGCTCTCATCATCGGCTCTTGTCGAGGCTTGCCATTGTTTCCTACAGGAGATCCCATGGGCCCTTGGTAATCATCGCAAGGCACGGATCCGTTTCTAAGGCGTGGCGGTCGACTACCAGATCTGCCTCCGCTGCTTGCTTCAGAGCCACTTCGATCACGTTCAGAGGGAGCTCGGGATCCTGAGCGTGAACCAGCGCGTGAGCCAGCATTGGCCCTCGATTCTTCGCTAGGAACTCGATTGTATGAGACAGGAGGAGGTGGTCTGCGTTCCTGAGATGGTGGTCGTGATGTCGTAGTTTGGGCTCGATCTCCGCCCGCTGAAGGAGGCTTCGAGGGCAGTTGGTGTCGTTGCTGAACTTCTAGTTCCTTCATCCTTTGGAGTTCCCGACGGGCTTGTCGGAAAGCCTTCAGGCCAGCATGGACACCTTCCTTTTCCTCGCCATCTCTTGTTAGGTTTTCGTCCCTTGGCTCAGGCGACTGCGTCAGCCTTTCATTTGCCTCGAATGAGCCACGGCGGGATGGACTTGCGGCAGGGGCAGGCGACGAGCCTCGGAGGCCAAGGAGTTTCTTCGCTTTGGACTGACTGCCATTCTCTCTGTCACCTCGACCTCTGTCAACCAAAGAGCCACGACTGGACTTGGATTTCAAGATACCCAAAGCGTTCGGACGAGGTGGAGGTGGAAGCTCAGAAAGAGGCGGAGCTTCTGGTGACGAAATGCTGCTATCAGCTTCGACAAAAGAAGTGAGTCTCTCCCTGACACGTCGGGCACCGTCGGCAAGATGACGAGCAAAGTCATCTGTCTCTTCTTCTGGCTGGGGGTTGACTTGTTGTTTCGGGTTTTGGGTGGATTCAAGTCTAGATAATATCTGGGCCTCCATCAAACCAGACGATCTAGTAGGACTAGTCACGCTACCGTCGATTGACATAGCCAAGTCTCTCTCAATCGACTCCCAGGCGTTCGAATCGACAGTCTTAGGCTCATAGGTATGTGCATCAGGGCGTTCGGGAGGGAATCGTGAGCTCAGGTCAACATCGTTGGGTAAGCTTCCATAAATTGAGGAGGCCCCACTATCTTGCCGAAGATGCTGCCTGACCATGCCGCTCAGTCCACCAGAGGTAGGTCCCAAAGTAGGTGAGTCCTTAGGCATTTGCTCTGTGGAGTTAGCTGGCGCAGCTCCAGTTCCTTCAGAAACCGATAGAGGCGTTGGTATTGCAGTGCGTCTGAAGGCAGGGTGCTCATTATCGGCTGGCTTCTCAACCTTGACTTGAAGAGGAAAGATAGGCTGAAGGTGTGACTCGTCCACAACAGACTGGTCATCATCGTCATCAAAGAAGGTTGAATGCTGTGACTCTTCCTGGACAGTTGGCTCAGTTTGGAATGATCCAGATTCGTTCCTTTCCATTTGGGGACGGTGGGCAGAAGATGACCTAGATCGAGTGCCTGGCAATGAGGGGTTGGAATCAGTGCGGAATCGGTTCGTGGGAGTTTCGCGACCCTGCTGCATTTGCATTTGCCGTTGGGCGAACCTTGATTCATCATATTGACTGTTGGTCCTGCTGATAATTCTGCTTCGATCAAACGGCTGAGCCTCCCCTGTCTCACTAATAGGGGGGCTAAGAGGGGGTGTAGCACCAAAGGCCTTCTGGTCCATGCTGGGGAAGTTATTCATCGAGTCTACAGGACTCATTTGCGATGGAGGGCTGAAAGATCGTAGGTTAGGGGCACTAGCCTTAGCTAGGACCGATCGAGTGATGAAACGATCACCGAATGTTGCGCTTGCTGGGGAAGGAACAGGAGGTGTCAGATCTGGAGTTCTGCTGCCGAGCGTTCGCTTTGTAAGCGTATCGATTCTTGAAAGCGCAGATGACTGCTGGTCTTGGAGATCTTGGTTTAAGCTTTGCTCATAGAGACGACGGGCTCTGGTCACGCTTCGCTCCATTGGTGGGGTTGGGCTAACAGTCCGAGATGTGCGCACGAAGGACTCTCGGTCCTTGACTGAAGATGAGGTGATAGATGTGGCGGCTGTTGAGTCCCGAGCAACAGATGGACCTGACGATGTCGTGGAGTTTGTCTCCCTTTTTCGGTTGTACTCGGTTTGAGAAGGAGACTCTGGTCGGGCATTTTCCAAGTCACCTAAATCTTCCTGCTGCAGGTCTTCGAATGACTGCTTATCTTTTTCAGATTGCCTCCACTTCTGGAAAGCAGACTGGGCGACATCGTCACCATAGAGAACACGGCCACTCATAGCTCCTTTGTTCCCTCCATTGCCGATTTTGTAAACCTTTTGTCGACCTCCAAACAAGTTGTTTCCTTCGATCGGTTTCGATCTGCCCATGACACTCCCGTTTGTTGAGCCGGTATCATCATTAGACTGCATCGATGAGCGTGCAAAAGGGGCCCGAATAGACTCGACCTCAGCAATGTCGCCCAACCCTGCAGCAAAACCAAAGTCCATCATTCTTGATTGTCTTTTAGGGAATAGAACACTATCGTCACTGGCCTTGCCAACCTTGGTGTTTGGATCATCTTGCTCACGTAACATAGAGAACCGTGCCGAAAGGTTGGTCATCAGAAGACTTGTTCGGAAATCATCAGTCGATGGAAGGGCTGTAGCCAGATCAATCTCCTTTTTAGGTTCCTCTTCCTGTGCCTTTTTCTTGCCGAACATTCTAAAGGGGCTGGAAGACTCAGACTCAATCGATGGCCGCGGAGCCTCGAGATCATCCTTGCCCTTCTTCTTGCCTCTGAACCTATTCATAATGAAGGACAAATCCCGAGGATGAAACGTTATTTTTGCCTCGGTTGTTCGTTGTCGTGAGAGGTAGGCGTTTAATTCATCACAACTGATAAAGGCGATATAGGTCGAACTAGATTGGCAACTATACCAATCTTGCGTCAAACACTATGCTGGTTAGCTTCGCTATCGGTCATCGGTATGCAAGATTGGTTGGAGTTCATGAAGCAGATATCTGACCCGGTCGCTGCTCGAAGCTCACCGCCATACACGGGTAAATATGGATGGCCACTTCGACGAACAGTCAGGGCAGATGATTCCCCATGTAATAACCAACCAATCGCCTGCAGCAAGAAATGAGTTTCGTACCTGCAGATGTCAAATTGACGAAACTCGTAGAATATGTGTGCCAGTCTCCGGTGATGTGAGAGGCCAATATCGATTCGGGCGAAGTGACTCGGTGGTCACAAAGGGCACGCCAAGCAAGATTGTTCGTACTCGATGGATTCGCGGATCGGGATTGTCGTCGGAGTCGTCGTCGTGCAGAAGCCTCGTGGAGCAATTCGGATGCAGTATGGCAAGTTTGGAGGCCGAAAACGGGCGACAGCAGATGAGTTCTTGTAAGAGGGAAGAGGAAAACACAAGTACCCGAGTTAAGTTAAACAAGAACGGGTCAGATGTTGAGTCCAGAAATGGAAACGATTCAGGCAAGTTTGATGGATAAAGGAGGTTGTCTCAGACTCGGGGAGAGAATGAACAAAGCAAAACAAAGGGGATTTTCGCGAGAAGCTTGAGCCAGTGGTGAGTCGAATAAGCCTTGTTTGGTTTGGTCTGACTATCTTCTGCGGATCTCAAGGGAGAGTGCTGTCACAGGGTGCGAGACGATCGTGTCAGAGAAGGATTGTCAAAAGGTTACTTGCTGGCCGGCAGTTTGATTTGATCTCATCAATCCGGGGTACCACTGGATCGGCACAAGACTCGTGATCCCGACAGGTACCAAGGCGAGTCAAGGGCAACGGTCAATGTGAGTAAGGTAACGAACGGAGGAAAAATAATGAACGAAGTTTAACAAACGAGAGAACGGAAAAGAAGACCGTTTAGGGACGAGGTGTGTCTGAGCCAATGGAACCAACAAATTCTCAATATTTTGAGTAGGATGAGAAATTTGGTGACAACGATGAAGGGGGAATTAGATTGACAGGGCGCCCCAGAGCAAAAGGCGAAGGAAGGAATGGATGAGAGGTGGGGTGTGCCAGGAACAGGGGAAAGGAAGGGTGTGGAGACAGGGGGCCTACCTAGTCGTAAAGGGGAATGGTAGCGGAAAAGCCAACGGGCAGGTACCATTTCTCCTAGGTCAGTCGGACTTGCTTCATCATAAATTAATGGTAATTATTGCACTATCACGGAGGGAAGATTAGGTATTCGACGAGATGGAACAGCGAGCTGAGGCATTTCTCATTAACTAAATACTCAGATATGGCTCAGATGCTAGAGCTTAACACCGTTAAAGTATCATAAAGATTTAGCTTTGTAGCTCTGAATGAAACGATGGCTCATGGTAGACAAGGATGGTACATGGGAGCGATCATAAAACAGGTGGTTAAGCGTTCGCTGCAATGTACCTTCCTCAGGGCGAGTACTCTTCAGAACATGGGACGAACAGTCCATTTCTCCTAGAGTTGGTACCAGCTGCACAGGGGACGGAACATCCATCTCACCTCCAAGGACAGGCCAGGGTAAGATTTGGGGGGTGTGGCTAGCAGACCGCAGGGGTGGGAGTCCACCGACCGTTCGAGATGGTGCGGCAAGGGAGACAGGCACGAACAGCCCTGGGCTCACTTCAGTTAACTGCCAAGTTTCTGTCTGTCACTGAGAGTCCTGGAGTTTAGGCAAATTTCAGTGGACTACGGAGTAACTGAGGTGCCCTTTGGTGCACTCCGAGGAGGGACACTCGCTCCATCGGCCTCCACTAATCGATGATTTTCAACATGGAACCTGACCCGAAAGATCGTGGACTCACACACCATCACGGCGGCCCTAGCACTGGAATCCTCCAAGTGTTTGTTAACACAGATCAGTCGTCATTCATCTGGACTTCATACGAACCAACACTTCTCTCTCTTAGTATGGATACCATCACGATCGGTGATGAATCTCCTTTTCTACGCGTCAGTCATCGGGACGCGTGCAGAGGGACGGCAACAAGAGACTCGCTCATCTCCAGGCTCGGAACGGGGTTGGATACCCCAATCAACCTTGCTGTCATTGTGATCAATGTGATACTCTTCTGCATCTTGTATCTCCTGTTCGTGAGTGCAAAATACTACACATGTCCGACACTACAATTTAACAACCGAATCCCACGTCAGTCAGACGTCTGCGTCCGCCACAAACCATGCCGTGTCGCACATAAAGATCCATGGCTTTGGCCACTCCCATCTTCGTCTTGGTATTTGGACGCCACAAGGGATCGGAGTAGCAGCCGATGTCCTATCTCGAATGTCCCGAAATACATACGTATTTGCGCAGCTTGTTGTTGAGGTGGAAATGATATGTTACAGATGCTGTGCCGTTGTTACGAAACCAGGTTCCGTCGCAAATGTTTCCAGTGCAACCTATCATGCTTCAAAGGAGCATACAAAACCATCCATTGGCTTTATCATCCGACCCTTCAAAGCTCAACAGGGTACGAGACAGTGGCTGCAGACTGCAGTGCTAAGAAGCAATGTTATCAGTCCCCTCTTTGTCGCTCATCAGTCTCATACTTGGCTTAAGGGGTCAGCGCCTTGGAGCCTGAAACCTTCTCCACTCGAGCAAGAACCACCACCCGCTGCAGAAGTTACTGCAAGGGACGCGTTTTGGTCACATTGGCGTCTCGTGCCATCCGTTCCCTAGTACTCCGTACAGCGACGGCTAAACGTCTTGGGCTCCGTTATCAAAGTATCTAAACTCTCTTGGAGCTCAAGAACGAACGGTGGAAACTCAAAAGTCCAAAACAGAAAAGGCGCTCCCTTGTGACGACGAATGGAGATTGGACGGATCGCAGCCGTTATCCATCGCCCGCTAGGCTAAACTCTGACTTGTGTTGATTACCGTTGGGGCTTGCAGCCACATCCTGCAGCCATAGTTGCAAGAATTGGGCAATGTCCATCGCAATAACCACATTTGGAGGATGCTCACCTATTTACTTTTTCCATCGTATTAGCACCCAGGACTAACGGTGTCAAATCGGATGTTGGTTACAGCGTTACAGCGCGGGCATTTTCAGTTGCTCACCCGTCAGCACTTAGTTATGGGGTAACAGGTACGGATACCCGTGCCTACATACTTGCAAGATCCCTCTACCGCCGTCCTCACCAGCCAATGACCAGACCTCAGGCGAGAGTCCCTGCAGTAGTCCCATTCAAATCTCAATGTCAACACCAGTAACAGAGCCGATACTGATGAAATCATTCACATCACAGAACCGACACTACATACTGTCATACAGTACTTGATCTCACAAACCACCAAGAAACTCGCTACTAACGGAGGAGGCTCCCCAGTTGAAAGCGCCATCCTCGGAACCTGATCGACCCGTCCCACAACCCAACTCTACCTATGCTATTGCATTGGCTTACAACGCATGTTGCTACTTTGCTAGTCCTTGGTCGCTTTAAGCTCAACTCTCTGTTCGACGAATCAGGGCTTAACGTTGTCCGTTTACTAACTTTGCTCCCTCCTGCTCCTAACATACTCGACTAATGCTTGGATCTTCAGTCACGACTTTTTTTCGATCACAGCCCGTCCAGGGTTATTTTGCGAGAAGAACGGAGTAGTGCGACCCCTTTGTACCTAGTTGCACATGTCTTAGGTGTACCTAAAATGGAATCTGAACCCCGTTTCTTTTACAGAACCTAATTCCACAAACGCAGTCAGCGCAATCCTACCACTTCTTCTACGAAAGAATGACTTAATGGTCAGAAGATCAGCATAGTAACAAGATGAAGGTGCTCCACTCATGGCTTCATACAATTCCCGAGATTCGATCTTACTCAGCAGACAGAAGGCGCACCGATCATGTAGCGGAGTTAGCGTAGCTCTCAACAATTCCCCGTCTTCTCGAAGTATCATACGCCTCTGAGGTCATTGCTGCCATCGTTATACATCTCGGAAAGGGAGTTGCTTGGGGCGTGATAGCTCGCAGAGGCTTGACGTCGCTTAAGCCTTGGGTAAGGTCTCTGAATAGATTGTTCTTCCTTTGTCAAACGCCCACAAAATTGGTGTGAATCCATGCTTCCTATGGCAGTCTCGATGAAACTGTACTATAACGGCTATTCTATGGTTTTCACTTGAAGCCAACTGCCATTATTAGGCGGCGCTCCTCTGCGGCGAGCGCTCGCTGACTCCGATGCCAGGCTCAGGCGTACCCCTATCAGCTCCCTTGGTTGCCGGCACCGGTGGGAGAGTTCCGCGAGCCAATAGCAGATCTGTGCCTGGAGCTAAATCCAATCTTGGCCGCAACGTTCAAGGGAACAAAAGGTGGGCTGCCAGGCACTTCTTGTCGTGGTGGATGCTACGCACATGGGTTTTACCTTAGGTTGGAAAGGTGACATCGTGCAAATCGGATCTACCTTCTTCAAACTTGCTGGGAACTGCTGAGACGCGGAAAATATTCTGCCCATATCATCAAAAGCAACCACCAGCTCGACCTCCTTCTTTCGCATGAGCGATGTTTCTCCTGGTACGAAAGTCCTCAATTTGTACCACATGAATGCGGCTATACTAATGGTCCTTAATTATTGGTTTATGAGAGTTGCTCGGCGCTAGTCCCGGGCATCGCTACGCTATCCGAATCCAACAAGTTCATAATATCATATTCTGCCCGCAAAAAGAATCGGATTTTAATGCCATGTCGAAGAGCAAGTGCCCTCGGTTGTATGTATGAGCAATAGCTCGGCTCAGTTTTGGCGATCCCAATTGGATGGTCTTTGGCCTTTCGTTTGTTGATCACAACTCCGAGGAGAATAGACCTGGCACCCCGGTTCCTCACCCAACTCGCCGGGACCGCCTAACGGCTCGCCTCGCCAACAACCGACATGATGACATTCAGTGTTCGAGCCCTATCAGTTCAGGCACTTTGTCCAGTCTCGTCAACTGCAGCCATTTTCCCATGCTTCTTCAGAAGCTTCCAAGGCGATTTGATTACAGATCAATCATCACAACCCCGGTTAATTTTATTGGATACTGCTTACGGTGGTGACGGTGAATTTATATCCGGTGCAATGGTTAAGGAACAGCCCTGGAACTTCAACGCAATGTTATATGACAGCTGCCCACTAAGATCCTGGTCTGTCTTTGAAGGAAGCCACAAGACGTTATTTATCTAGTTATCCAATACTCTGTAGAATGTAGACTGTGTAGAATTGTTATACCGGCTCAGTTCCTCCCGGAAGGGGTTCCAAACGGACTATTTCATGGGGATCCTCCGCCGCACCGTAAGCCATTCATTGTTAGAACCGCATACTCAGGTTCAAAGAACACAGTGCCCTGTGCGAAGTTGGGTTCACTTTGCAGTTTTCCTCCGATATCTCAATTTCTCAAAGAGGGTCCCTCGATCCTTTGCGTCATCTTGAGTATTTTCTCTCTGGTCAATTCGTCTGGACTCTGGGATCCCACGTCTTTGCTCCTTGCCCTTGCACGAGCTAATATTACTAAAGATAGTCAGGTATAATCTTCGCAGCAAACAACCATCCTGGTGTAGACTACTCCGTGCCTAATTCGATTCACGGCTAGAGGCGAAATTCGGTTATGAAATCATGAATTCTTATCCTTATTTCAGCAATACCCGCTCCCTTACCCAGCAAGCTTGCCATGCAGAATCTACTAAACGATCCACTCCTGCTTAGACTTGGATCTAGCTTGATGCTTGATGAAGCCGCCAAACTCTGAAAAAGCCACCCGCTCCGTTTAATCTCTCAGGCTCAATTCGCGGGGTGAGTTGATCATGAACAAAGTCAACAATAATGATTGATGGACGACATTTCAAGCGAGCCAAAATGAGTACAGCTCTCGGGCCGACGCACTGTTATGCATCATCATTTGGAGAGAAGCAGTGAGCATTCTACTATTGAAGACCCAATATATCAGAGGCCAGAATAGTGATGTCTGTGTGGTTTGAATCGCTCTTCATTAAATGGTATTCCAGCCTTTTGAAGGCAACCTCCTGTTCCTGGTCTGCCAAACTGTTGGATGCCGGCATGACTATATCTTGGTCATTAGAGCCAACATGGCCGTTTTCGACCGTTGTTGCGATTTGCAAAATGAACTTCGACATATTGCACGGCAGACCTAGCAATGATGGAGATAACTCAAAATTAACCGCACGCTGCAGAACGAGTGACTGATCAGTGATGAGTGTTCAGGAACGAGTACGAAAGTGGTGCTTTTCACACACACACACACCCCACCCCCCATTCCTCGTCTCATCCCTTCGAAAAGCATCAGATGAAAGTTCACACTCAGCATCAGCATTGGATGTAGACTCAATACGAGTGATTAGATTCAACTGGAGTTTTGTGTCACCTTTGGCGAAGTCGACGTGGTCTGGTTCTCACATAGACCATCAAACAAATCACCTCCGAAGTGGTAGAGGCGAACAAGATGTTCTGAAGATCTAATCGCTCTGGACAATCAACTCACCTTTGACAATGCTCCAATACTGCGTTCACTAGGTGTTATTTCGGCGTGAATACAGTAGTCATCTACCTCTGATCTCATCCCCGGAGCAGACTAAAGAATGCATGTGGAAGACTCGACAATACTACTTACTACGTACAATGGAAACAGTTGATCTTCAACGGGTGCTAGAGCATGTGTTTCTCCTTCCTCTCTTCCCCTATTCCTTTGTTATATGTTTTTGTATTTTTTTGTATTTTTTTCTTCTTGTTTATTTTGAACTGTTTTATCTACTTGTTTTCATATATTTCTATACAACACTTTTACCACGGACTCAACTAGAGATCTAAGCTTCTTCATGTCGCCCAATCGTGTGGACTTGATACCTAAACCTGCACAGCCTGTGCCATACCTTTATAAATGAGAAAAACCCTTCAGGCAGTTGTTGCCATGTCTTAACGCCATCTCGCCATACTGTCTATATACACGCTAAAATTCGAGGCACAATACTGATAATAAAGGAAATATCCGTTGAGCTTGCCGTGCTTGGTCGAGGAGTTTCCTTGTCCTGGCGAGCATGTTTTTCATCTTACGAGGCTTGGGAAGACGAGACTTATTCTCCAAAGACGGTATTGTCGTCTTGGTCCATCTGGTCCATTTCCTTGGTAAACTCGGGGGTTTCCTTGAAAGCATATCCAGGGTGGCCAGCATTCAGAAGAAGAACAGCAATGCACATCATGCTAAAGACAGTTAGTGAGTTGCTTCTATAGATGTGACAAGCTCCAAGGGCTCTTACCAAGACTCAAGAGCGATGTAAAGACCTTCGTCTCGAAAGATAGCACTGAAGTATCCTCCATTGAGCTCGGCAATTCGGTAGCCACAACGGATCAAGATGAAGATTGTCGAGAGGAAAAGGAAGAAGAGGAAAGTGAGGATGGACTTGGTAAGGCGATATCGGGCCGGTGACTTGGAAGCCCTGAAAACGTAGTCGATGAACAAAGCAACGAAACAAAGTAAAGTGACGACTTGGAAGACGAGACCAGCGATTGAGATGTCCTCTCCAGTCTTGACATCTTCATGCGCTGTGGAAACAACAGAGATTGCACCACCGACGGCTTGGAGGACGAGGGAGATAATGTCGGAAGGGATGAAGATCCAGTAGAAATACTTGGGAGAGAATCGAGAGACATTTGGGTCGACAAAGTTGATGCTGAGAATGTCAGTTGTGCTTCTTCTGAGTGAACAGGGGGAACTTACACCTGGGACAGAAGAACATAGATGGCAGCAGAGAAGAAAACGGGGGCAATGGTGATCATGACTGGGCCAGAGTTAGTCAAGTTCTCCCTTTCCATCCATCGCTTGTTTAAGTCTGGTTTAGAAACACTTACTGATCTGCAATAGAAAGCCAATGAAGTCGAATGGATTATCGTGGATTATGAGTCGTCCGATGTAACCGATAATCTCGAGAATACATCCTGCCATCATGCTCGCCATGAAGCCCCATGTCTTCATCTTGATACCTTGGAAGATGTGGAGAGCCATGGACAACCCGAATGCTCCGATGAAGATGGCATTGGCGGGAACATTTGGTTGATACCGCAGGATACTCGACTCGAGGGGGCATAGTTCGAGAGTACAATTGGCATCGGAGCCGAATGAGATAAGCCCGCCGGGTAGTGGTGTGTGGCTCATATTTGCGATCTTCACAACGTCGTCGAGTTAGAATTTATTGACAAACTTTTCGGTAGGGCTGGACTGGGCTGAATATGCAGGAGCTGATCAGAGCTCGCACTTGTTTACTGTTGGATGGTTGTGATGATGTGATGATTTGGATGTCTGGGGAAGACAGGCAGATTCACGTCTTTATAAGGGGGCAGGTTTCAAGATATCAGATCTCGGCACCCGTCGGAACAAATATCCAAGATCTGACTCCGCCGGCATATCGACCGAACTACGTCAACTGGCACCACTGATCCTGAATTCCTATACTATTTCAGCTGCAGTGGAGTAAAAAAGTCGATTGTGCACTTCAGGATCATGTGGGTCCGGGTCCGCCGTCCGTCCGGAGCCCCGGACAGATCGGGGGCCCGCGGAAGGCGAACGTGAGGCTGAGTTTGATAGAGTTCTATAATTCGCATTGATACGAGGGATCTTGATAAGCTATTTCTAGATTTAATGAGCTTCCACGTCATCATGGCATGGTCCGCGCGAGTGTTGTTGAGTTAGAGTTAGCCGTGGACCGTTGATACTGATAGGGATAGAGAACGTGGCTTGCCAGCCGAGAAGCCATTGGATATACAAAGACGTATCGCGAAATTCGATATCCTTACGCCATATCTAGCGGTTCTAGCATGATTGTCTCGGCCGCGACGGGCACCTACTTTCCGTACCTTGCATGATCTAGCCCGGCAGTTGGTGACCAGATATGCATCCCATGGTGATGATGGCTGCATCGTGACAGGACGCTAAGGGTCCAAGGCGATGCTGAACTTGTCTTAGACTCTTTTCTTTACAAATATTTTTATACTCGTACTCAGCCCCAGAGCATTGTCCTCACTGTACCAGTAAGTCTATGCTTAAATTCTGGATATTCAAAGGCAGGTTGATCCAAGACGCAGAGATATGTAGGGTAGACTTGACAACTATCATATATTAAATTAGTATTTCACAGGTCAAATCGGATCAAGGACGGACAATTCTACTAGTTATCAGTTAGCGCTTCACAGCTTCGTCATGGGGAGTAGAGATCAAAGAAGAATATTATTGTGCCAAATAATGAGGCTCAACATTTGCTTGATATGCCGTGATATTGGTGCCGAAGCCAAGCCGGAACACGAGGCTTGGCCCGCGCCTCCGACCGGGCTCAAGTCATGCCGACTCCGTTGTCAACTGAGACATCTAAGCCTTGTTAGTGAATAGTGATCCTTCAATCTGAAACCATTTATGATGTGGGCCATATCCCATCGCTTCAAGTTCCGATAAGTAATCGATATCCTGTCATTGATAAGATATTCTCTTATTTCTCTCTTTCCCATATTCTTCTTGCCAAGATCTTGGTTGAGTAAGCACCATATTATCACGTGTATCATCTGTTTTCACCAGGCGACAGTCAAGACCAGGTTGTAGTGTATCTGCGGTAATTATGTGTCCTCTACATATAGATTGCTGTAGTATGTTTCGAACGATTGATGCCTAGATGCTTTATCCAAGAATATGAAAACACTTGTCTTCAAGATACAGGTAGGACTCGCACTCGAGACACGTGTACCATCTACGCAGTTGAAAGAGTCAGAACCCTCAAAGAAACCGTGTTCGGTTTAGGAGTCAGAATAAAAGTCGTCATTGTGCCCAGCAGAAGACACTTGCCTCCATCACGAGGGTCAAGTCTGCATTCAGGTGATCAGCTCCTTTGACTCGAGACATATTCCTCCATTTGTAGCACCTACTTTCAGTGGGTCACTCACTAAGCCATCACCGTCACGCGAAAAAAAGTGCCCCGCCCCCGCTCGCGGGAGTTTCGGCGCCACTTCACCATCTTAGGTCCATTTTCAGCTCAGCTCAGCTTCAACCACTAAACGTCGTTACCTACCTTATCCTCAAACTTATTCTATTACACCTACAGGAAACCTTTTCCCTTCTCTCTTCCTTCAACCTCTCGGAGAAAATTAACCTCTTCTCCGTTGGTCAAACTCCAGCTTACATTTAGCTTTAACTGCCGAGTCACGCTCGAGGTCTCACCTCGGATTGCAGTCATGTTTGACCTTTTTCCTATGCTCTTATCGTAAGCTTCAGCCCTATACCTCTTCGTCATGAGGCGTCATACTCGCAATCGCGATAACCACCCCGATCAGTTCGCAATGCCTGATTTACTGACTGTTCACTTGTTCTCAATAGTTCTGTCGCCTGTTATCTGTTTCCTATCTTTGCATCTTACAAAGCGCTCAAGACACATGATCCCACCCAGCTGACGCCATGGCTGATGTACTGGGTCGTGCTCAGTTGCTGTCTTCTCGCTGAGTCTTGGGTTTGGTTTATTGTGTCATGGTATGTCTAAACCTCATACCTGACATCTTCTCTACTGACACTAGCAGGATTCCGCTTTACGGTTATTTCCGTTTACTATTCCTCCTCTACCTTATCCTCCCACAGACACAAGGCGCTCGACGTCTATACGAAGAATATGTCCATCCTTATCTTGAAAAGAACGAGACGCAGATTGACGACTTCATCGCAAGCGCACATGAGCGCTTGACTGCTGCCGGAATATCTTACCTCAAGCTCGCTATCGAGCAGTTCAAGGTCAAGGTTCTTGGTCTTCCACCATCCGAACCCGAGTCGCCTCCTCCCGAGCCTGCGCAAGGCTATACACAATCGCTTCTGTCACGATTCAACGTCCCAGCTGCGCGATGGGCTGGTAATACCAGCAGCGGAACCGACTTTTACAGCCTACTCTCCAGCGCTGTGGCAGCTGCTACCAACGCAGGTGCAGGTGGACAATCAGCTGGTACGAGAACAGTTGGAGGTGAGCCCACAAACTCGGGCGCATTGATCCCACCGCATCTTCGTGAGTCTGGTGCCAGAATGGACTTCATCTCAGCTCAGCGCGATCGTCTAAATGTCCTGATTTCGGCCCTTGATCGTGAGGCCCAGGATCTTCGTACCGAAGCTCAGCGTGCCCAGACAAGCACAGGCTCTCGCCGCGATCCGATGGCCTATGGAGGTTATGATAACAATGAGGAGGACGAACCTACCCAGCGACCACCTAGTGGTCTAAGCGGATGGAGTGGTATTAGCAAGAGTCGCAGCGAGACCGATTTTGAAAGGATCGACGCAGAGACTAGTTCGGACGAAGACCATCGCCAGGTGCGCCGAAGAAACCAGGGAGCTGGCACTAGAAATGCATCAGGCTCATGGGTTCCTTGGGGATGGGGCGGTGATGCCGCATCAGGTGGCGGAGCGAGCGCCTCCGGAAGGGAAAGATAGAAACTCCATTCTGGGAGGTGGGTTTTGAGTGATCATGGGCCCGTTGATATTTGGCGCGATAAGTGCTCCAGTGCATATCTATAAATGAGAATTGGTGTACATGAACTCGTTCTTCTTTTAAGACAGCTGTGGATCTTGGTCTGATGATTCGTGATTCATTCGTTTTCCTCTGAATTACTACAGTATCGCTCCATGCGCCAAAGCCATACGTCTAACCCATCCATATCATACAGTAGGGGGATTCACCCCGAGGTTCTATACAAATGTAGTACAAGGAAGACATGAGATGCCTAACAGAACTTGTAAGGGTATGTTGCTTCAGCGAGGCCCTTCTTATAAAAGAAAGTCCTCTTCTTCTTAGTGACCGTGTGCTCGACCCATTTTTCCTCTATGTAATGCTTTTTGAACCAGCGGATGTACACAGGATCCCAGAGCTCAGAGGCGATACCGAGATCCTTGCAGCAGCGCATCAGGGCGTTGGATTTGGCACCCTCAATGGCGGCGGGGATAGACTCGGGGCTGAAGTAATTGTTGTAGCCCTGTGATTGGGAGACAATTCTGTTCTTGTTAGTCAACATAAAGAAACTGGAAATTGGTTCACTTACCGGCCGTTCACGATGAGGGCATATTCACGCGTCACGATCTGGTTACCGACAACGACATCCCCACGATGAACCATTCCCCAAGCCATCGGACCAAACGCCTCATTCAGCCGCCGTCGGTACTTGACCTCTGGCAAGTAGATGATACCATCGGGCTTGACCTCCACATCGTCAGCATCAACTGGTCTTGCGAGAATCTCATTCTGCTCGGGAGTAACAGCCTTCACACCAAGGCCATACCAGCTCGTCTCCCAATTGATGTGGTCTGTGTTCTCCGTGTCCGTCTCGCTAGTCTCGCTCAGAATGCTCTTCGACACTGTAACAGGCTTGTGTGGGCTCTCCGGCTTAGCACTCTTGCTGCTTGCCGTGGGCTTTGGAGTAAATGTCTTGGACGCATATGTAGACTTTGTAGATGCGGCTGCAGGTGTAGATCTTGCAGTTGGCTTCGCAGACGCAGTCGAAGTTGCAGCTTTAGCTCTGGGAGTGTATTTGGGTTTTGTAACGACGTCTTCCTGGTTCACTTGTGTAACATCTTCATCGGGCTTTTGTAGCGTCACGTCTGATGCTTCGGTAGCGTATCGTGCAATCGGACGAAAGGAAGTGGGAACTCTTCGGGCGGCGAAGAGGGCGCGGCGAGGGACGAACATTGTGGGTTGGTATGGGGAGTTGGATATGGTGAGCTTCAAGCTTGATGAAGCTATGGTGATAATTTCCAAGGGCGGGTGGATTGGTTGTCCGGTGGGGACAGTGCTAACACTGTGTATGTCATATCATGATGCCTTGATTTTGTGAACGCATTTGGGAGTCATCGTTAACTTAACGCCCGGAGAGGAGGGCCTGATCTTGCTAGTATACATTTTATACAGTAATAGTACAGTACATATCCCTCAATGGGACTCTAATTGTCCTTGGTCTCTGTGCGTTGGTCGTTGTTATGAGCCTTCCAACACTGTTTGAATTGCTCCATCTATGATACTGTCAGTTCAGGTCTATGAC
>JABSTL010000792.1:0-16573 GCA_013759095.1 Fusarium sp. NRRL 29148
CCAATCAAGGGCTGTTTAAAAGTCTCGACCTCAACTGCCGATCCCTTGCCCCTTTCGTGACCGCGTAGCAGGGAGGGCAGCCGAGTTTCGGCATCCTCCATTCATCGTACCATGTTAGTTACAGGGGGCATTACAACACCTTTTCTCTTCTCTCGTCACTTCCTGAATGCCGCTGAGTACATCTAGAATGCATTGTATATGCTTTATTACGGGTGCCGGTTTTGGTACACGTGTTTACCGAGACCAGTTTCCCGAGAGAAATACATTGGGCACGAATTAACATGTTACCTCCTGTAATCAGAATTTACACTGTCTAAACTTTATTCATAACAGCCCTGTAGATTTCATACCCTTGTATTTTTTCCGCGGCCGACTCGGCTGCCCAGCAGGGAATAGTAGACCTGTCAGTGCAAAGTCAATCCGTCCAAGCTTACGATTCCATTGCTAATCTATGGAGTCGTCTAGTTCACTTCTAGAAGCTGTATATAAAAGGCCCCTCAAGCAAAATTAAGCATTCAGCATTGTGGATTCGGCACATGTTAACTTTGACTAATAGAAAATAAAGTCCTCGGTCTAGGGCATTGATCAAGTTAGCAGGCAAATCTCGACTCCTTCGCTTCCGAACCAATCGATCTCGTACACCCTAAGCGACATGCATCTCACGTCTCATGGGATGATCCGGAATACGGGTCCTGGTATGTAACAGCGGAGGAATCTCTGCCCAACTGACCACTCAAATCGAATACCACCCGGCAGAAGCAATTCAGGGGTTGCATTGTGCAAGGATGGGTGAGCCGTGTTGATGGGAGGGGGAGACAAGAAGGTTTTCACTTATGCATGGAACTAACAGGGCATTCAAGCTATCGGATTCACGAGCATTAACGGCGTCGACTTGTGGTCTGTTTTAACAAGACTTCAGGTTTTTTGCTTTTGGATCACGCAATGCTAAAGTTAAAAGCTGTCTCATATTGTTGAGTTTTGTTTAGTAGTGATCGGCAGTTGAAAGTTGTTCTGGGATTGGATAAACCAAGGTTCTAGAACTTGAGCCTCGAGTCCCTTGCGTTGAACCGAAGAGGAGACTTTGTAGGGGAAGGGTAGGCGAGGGATAGTGTAACCTGGAGTGGTATTTTATAGATACAGCTATTAGATCTCAGGTGCTCTACGATGGAATGTCACCATTCTACGCAATCGTCAAACCATCGTCTGGAACGTCGACGGTGTCTTCTCATTTATGCGTTGGTGATAATAACATCAGGCCTATATCAATAGGACATGGACGATATGGTTCCATTCGTTTACTGGACATCTCCTCGGTACGTTTGTTCCGGTTTCTTTCTGTAAGCATAAAGTTTCATCGACTCCACATGTTGCAACGTCGCAAGTTTGCTGAAATTTCTCACAGTGATATCGATCATGGAGAACATGCCAGATTAGGAGTACAAATCGCCGTCCTCGTATCGAGCTCGCTTGTCAAGTCAATGCAATAATTAGCCTTATAACCTGACTAATACTGAAAGTATGGTTAAAAGAATGATTCCTGTACAAGTCCATAGCATAGGATAGGTTGCAGAAGGCGAGGGGGACAGAAAATGTTAGAACCAGTTAGCGGGGGGGTACCTTTAAATGCAACTGCACAATGAGCGCAGCTATGTCACTCCTAGCAGGTTGAAAACTCAGTCGCAATTTGCATTCATATTTCCCCGCGATAGTCATCCGTTCAAGCATAGTCCTGTCAACGCTTTTGTTGCATGCGGGCAGGCACGGTCGTTTCTTTCAAGCTGGATGCACGCCAATTTTGTGTCATAAAGCATAGGTTTTCTTGGCTAAAGCCAAGCTTCATGCCGCCGTTCGTTCGCAAATTCTCCGTCCTCCGACCCAACTTTTGCCTGTCGCTATTTATAGATAAGCTTGTGCGGGTTTACCCGGCGCCGTTGTCGGCAGTTCACAAGACCCGTCGCAACGATGGCCGAGGAGGAGCGAGTTATTGATCTGGCTGGCATAGACCAATCTGGGGATCAGTCTGGAATAGGAAAAGAAAAAAAGAAAAAAATCTTCTATTACTACTTGCGGCTTCTAAAGTCCATACTTGTCCATGAGCGCCTTGAATGATGCATCCTCCAGAAGCTCTCCTGCACTCAGCCGTTCCTCAGGCAGATAAGAAAAACCCCGCCTTAGTATAGAGAGCACGAGCTGTTGCTCAGAAGGCTCGACGACATCCCAAGATTGCGTTACTCGCGACTCCAAAGACATTCCAGGCTCCGGAAGTCTGCTTTGATCGTACCAGCTCTCGTCTGGTTCCCCACCGCCTTCGTATGAGCCTTTCCACGACAGCGGTAGTGGACCGAGCACTCTAATAATCAGGTTAACTATGAAGCGAAGTCCGCTACCAAAAAACCCAGTTTGGAAGAGAGGCCATTTCAGGTAAAGCTCAGCAAAGATACAAGTGTAGCTCCACATATCAGATGCAAGAGTCGGGTTTATACCATGTATTCGCTCAGGCGCGCAGTACCCAGCAGGTATCTGAAGCTTGAAGTCTACTTCAGTGCCAGATCGGATTGTCAGACCAAAGTCGGCGAGAGTTATGGTATCCTGAACAACAAAGCTATCTTTTGGAGTCATTGGTGCCACCAGTTGTCCTTTCTTCCACATCTCTTGGTCCGTCGGAAATTCCATTTTCTGAGGGCGACCAAGGATTTGATACTTGGCGGATATATCAGCACCAGGCTCAAATGAGGAAAGACCAAACATCACATTGAAACTGTTGAGGTCTGCAAAAAACGGTCAGTTTGGGTGAATATTAGCGTTGAAAAAAATAGGACTAACCTCGATGTACCATTCCACCATCATGCAGTGCTTGGAGTGCCTGGAGCAGCTGTTTGGCAGCTGACCTGCGTACAATTGTAGATGTCTCCCGGGCGTAATCTCTCAGATTGGGGCCCTTGAGTGGGAAAACGAGGACTCGATGGGGATTTCTGGCGGCGCCAGGTAATAAGAAAGCGTCCTGGTAAATCAACAGACGTGAAGTGTCTGTTACACAACGGATGATCTCATTCTGCATAAGAACTCTCGCTCACCCCCAAAGTTCGCTGTCATGATTTTGAGGGCGACATCTTTTCCTTTTTCCATGTCATGTGCCATCCAGACAGTCGAGAATCCGCCATGACCTAGCTTGTGCTCAATTCGATACCTGTCTGCGATGACCTCACCGATACAGATGGGAAGGTAAAGTCCTTCATATCGGTTGACGGGTTCGCATGCATCTTCGACGTCACCTTCACCGTCTGAGTCTACGAAGTCGCCCCAGATGGAAGGTGAAGCGGTGAGATCAGTCGCATCGAAACCTTGCATAGTCATGGCTGCGACTTTCGTGGGGTGAGTTGGCAAAGGCGGGCTGATGCCTAGGACCGAAGATTGTGCAGAGGTACTGACGGTGATTGGAAGCGGAATCCGGAAAAACAATTCTCGCTCACTTTCGTGCAGCCTGAGGCCATACTGATTGCCTTGCATGAAATGCCAACTGGACTATTATGATTGCCATCAGTTTTGCTAGCCCCTCGCGCTACTTGTGATATGAGTATTTGAGGCCTAAATGTCATTTATCGACTTGCTTAAGGCGCGGCAAGGTCAATGAAAGGCATTCACCACGTTAATAAAAAAGCTGCAGATATGCACAAGCCTTTTTTCATATTCAATGACAGTAGCGTAAAGTTCTAATTCTTTGAAAATACCACGTACTTGTAAAGGCTTGGGATAAATTTCTCGTTAAGGGCTGTCACAACCTCTCCATCCACTCTTACAGCTCTATCCATGTAACCCCTCCAAAGCGAAGACTTCTTTGTTCCAACACCCTCCCTTTCATTCAGTCGCTAGAGCAAAAGCCCAATTCTCACATGTGCTCTTCACCGTGGCTGCTGAAGTGAGAGGTTTACCTATCTTCTGGGCTAGTAGAAGTCTATTTGGAGCCTGGCTCATAGCGGCGGTAGCAGTGGCTGCGACATCTGCTCAGTTTGATGCTCAATATGGCAATAGATGCACCAAAGCGGCGTATCCTAACAGCTATCTGCATCTGGATGCTTCGAGTAACGCCTCAGTTTCTTTGACCTACATAGATTACTTGTAAAATGAATAAAAAAGTGAAAGGAATGTAGCAGATCTCCTTTGAGAATGCAAGCTACGGCTGACGTTTAACATGAGCTTCTCGTTTTCTTGTTGATAAAATTCTTCTATCCCTGGATGATGTACGGGTGGCTTGTAGGCAGGGAAAGCGTGATGTATTACCTGAGCTTGTCTGAGACCATTGGGGCATATGCATGGACAGGGTCCAGACCGAACACACGCCACTATCAACGGATCATCACAGTGACCACAATCATGAGCAATCATAAGCAAGCTCAACATCAAGAATATGATAGCCTAGAATGCTCAACGACACAGCTGAGCTGCGGGGAAAAAATGGGACGGAGACTTGGAAGCAAAAGACCAGGGCCTGATAGGCTATTGCATACTGCGGCAAAAAGAAAAAGCCCTGAAGCTAATTAGGGTTCTTGCAATGCATGGGCTTGGTGTGTCTCGATGAGGCTTTATACGCCTTAACTGTCAATCAACAATCTTTCCCACCGCTGTTTCAATTATTGCCCGAATCGACCGGAAGTCGCGGAAAAGACTCCCCCTGTTGGGTTTCTTAACGATGAAGTCTACTTATATAAAGTGCTACTACTTGCTATCAAAAGCATATTAGCAAGAACCCTCCAGGGCAAACATTTATCACTTCCTATCAAGTACTTATCATGAGCAACTCACCTCCCCCATCTAAGGCCTGGGACCACCAAGTAGACGAGCGTGTCAACCACATCGTTGAAAAAACTTGATCAAAACCCGAATTCGCTGAGATGACCGTTCCTGGTCTCAAGGAGCTGCTGTCTGACTTTGCAGCCCCTGATATTCTTGTCTCAGGCGAGGACTTTCACCGTCGCATTTATCAAGTCTTCAAAAACTCGGAGACTGATGGCACTTATTCTCAGACGCTGAGCAAATACACGCCTAGGAGCAAGAGCGAATTAAGAAATTTGTTGATGGAGCTAGTCCTAAAGATCTCGGTAAAGATTTTGCCATCGGACCAAGTCTATGAGCTATGCGAAACTTACGCCGCTGAAGATGCTTGTCATCAAGGCATGGCCTCACCACAAGGTTTTGATGAGAAGGACATTCCCCCAGCTTTACTCAAGTACTGGACGCCGTTGCCTGCTGCTGAGAAACAGAAATGTCAGGGAAAGACGCGTCGCTAATGACTATTACGCGCAGTAGTTCTGGTTCCCGTACTCTGACTATTCATGGGTGAACACGTGGGACAACACAATGGACGGTACCGGGGCAGTATCCTTCCCAGACGACGCTCATATTTGGCTTTCATTCGTGGAAACAGTCAAAATGAACATTCTGAAGAATGTAGATTTACTGCAAGACTTTATTGACGTTACAAACATGTCGGAAGCCTACGTCACCCTCATATCAATGGCTGCCATGAAAGCACTCCCAGAGAAGAATGTCAAAACCTACTTCCCTGATGCCTTGCACTTTCAGCGAGCAATCTAGAATGTTCGAGTCAAAGACATCGAAGTTGAGATGCCTCTTGTCCAAAAGAAAGACGCTCCCGAAGGCAGCATAGACTACGCCCCTGTTCAGCAAGCTTGGTGGGACGCTATTCTCCTTGCCTACAAGAACAGCAAAGAATGTCCAATGCCCTCTTGAGATGCGCATCATGGCACCCCAGCGCGGAAATACCCTTGGTACGTGTAGTATCGAGGTATCGATTTTTCACAGCGCGGCAGACATTTGGGAACCATTTGTGCAGTTGGTATTGGACAAGTGGATGACTCTCAAGGATCCTTCGGCCGGGGAAAGGTTGAAGACTCGCCCGCATTGGGCTAAGGAGTGGCATGGGTATAAGGGTGATGGCAAGCCGTGGATTGAGAGGCTTTAAGGCAGTGTATTACAAGGACGAAAGGCAAGAGTTTCTCCAAACGCTTGCTGAGATTGGAAAAAAGGCTGGTTGGTCGTTGCAGGATTTGCAAGAGCGATTCTCAACTGATAGTTTCAATGAGTTCTTCTTTGATAAAAAGCCTCATGATTAGTTATTCTAGGAATAGACTCTGTTCTTATCTGCAGCAGAGTTTACGACCCTTGAATGGCAGAGGGCAGAGGGCAGAGTGCATAAAGCGGTGAGTAGATCACTTTCTTAGTGAGAAACGGACGTCGTCTCTGGATAAATACATAGTCTTGTGAAACAAATACATCCACCTTACTTCGATCGCTCCATCGACCAGAATGTCCAACATGACGCATTAGAATGGAGTGTCACCCAATATCTTTGTCCCGATTGGTGAACGCTTATTCTTACAGACAGAGATAACATTCAGCCTTACTGATGATCTTGTCTTCGCGGACCGAACGCTGTATTACAGCTTCCAGGCTTCTACGACACTGTTTCATTCCACATTATGTGATATCTCGGAATATCTGACATCCATGCCCCCCTTGCATCATTGAGGCACTTCCAGAATTTTACTGGCTCGCCGATCTCCGGCTGCGCTGACGGCCGATGCAGCTTTCAGCTATGCGGGGATCAAACCTCCTTGCGGTGATCTGACCACTCAGGAATACCAGGATCTAGGTTACAATGGCTTGGCAGGTGTAAGCAGGGCTCAAAAGACGAGGAAAAAAAAACCCATGAGGCATTTCTCTTTACAATATAATTCCCTTTGACACATTCTATACAAAACTCGCTTAGTTGTCATTGTTCAAGATAAAATATCCGGCACAGCTAACAGAATGTTTGAGGTATGTTGACTCCAAGGGTAAGAGCCTCAAGCTCAATACTGATGATATTGAAGAAAAGCGTCAAGGGCAGCGATGCTCGAGTAGGACAAGTCAGAGAGGGGGGCGGAGGTCAACGAGGCACGTTGAGGGCTGACCTACCGGCGTTGCTAAGGAGCCCTGTTGGCCCTCTCCTCATAGCTGCTGGTCCTACAATTATCTACACTATATTGTTTTTAGTTCTATTTTTTATCCTTCGTCGACGCATCCCGAGAATATACTCCCCCAAGTCTATCAACCCATTATATAGGTGAAGAACTCCATGGAAAACCTGAGGTGGTTATGCTTACTATTATAGGTCATCTACATTTGGACTACCAACTGGCCGGATTTCGTCCTTTCGCGCCTCAGATTCTTACATTATTGCGAAATGCTCTCTAGACGGGTTTCTGTTTCTGCGATATCTAAGAGTTCTAAGTCTTATCTGCTTCGTCGGTGTTGTCCTCACTTGGCCAGTCATACTTCCAATACATGCGACGGGTTCAGACTTGCCACTTCTTAATTCTTTAACCATACTGAATCTGGAGAACCAGGATCAGCTTTATGCTCATGTCGTCATATCCTGGATCTTTACTGGTAAGTTCCTTATCGTCCCGAGCCTGACAGGTCTGACTATATCCCAGTCTTTGTCCTATGTATCATATGGTGGGAACACCTTTACTACATTAACTTACGACATTTCTACCTGTCACAATCAGGCTACTACGAGCGAAAGACATCCAGAACTATCCTGATAACCGCCATTCCTGAACACTGTCTGAATGAAAAGGTCTTCCAAAGGCTCTTTGGTCATTCGTTTGTTCAATGTTGGATACCACGAGCCTCACGAAGATTGAGAAAACTAGTCAAAAAGAGGGAGAAACGAGCGCGGCAATTACAAGACGAAGAGGTTTCCCTCATCAACAAATGCAACGCTGGAAGACCATCTCGATTATGGCCCTTTCTACCCAGTCTCAACTGGATGAGACGAACACGATCTAGCGAGCCTGATGTGGAGAAGGTTGGACTTTTCCACAGGAGAGCTCCAAAAACAAAAGACGTTGATATTCGGTCTGGCGAAGTACAAATATCACGCCACGAAAGTTCAAGCTCAGCTTTTGAGCCGCCCAGCCCTGAAGCTGGTAAGATTAAGTCTACTCGATCGGATTTGCATCTCCTCAACCAACAAATAGACAAATTACGCCAGGAATACCAAGCTGGCCGAGGAAAGCACATGAATGCAGCATTTATCGAGTTTGACTCGTTTGCCAATGCTCAAGCCGCATTCCAATCAATCCCACAGCATCAACCACTTCAGATGTGCCGACAAGTCATGGGAGTCAAGCCCGGTGAAATTGTCTGGAGCTCTCTACGGATAAAATGGTGGGAGCGTCTTCTACGACAATTCGTGGTAGCGATTTTGATCGGCGGATGCATTATCGTCTGGATCATGCCAATTGGGCTTGCACAGTCACTAACATCTACACGAAGGGTAGGCACAGTGCCTGGTGTTTCAGAGCTTCCTCAACTAGCAGTCAATGCCATATCTGGCTTGGGGCGAGCCCTCCTACTGTGGGTCCTACTCGAATTCGTTCCATTTCTCATGAGAATATGTGCCAAGTTCGCAGGAGTCCCTACTCTAACTGGCATCGAACACTTCGTTCACGAAAGATACTTCATCTTCCAAACACTACAAATCTTTCTAGGTCTACTGCTCCGACCTTCGCCCGCTATGTTTTTCAGAGACATCACTTTCTTGCAGGAACAGGTGCCCGAGGCTTCTATCCTGTACATGTCATATATCTTGGTTCGGTGCCTCTCGGCTGGTGCCACTGAGCTCATTCAGCCATGGCAGCTTTTCCTGAACATGGTTCGAAGGAAACGTCCTGGGACACCTCGAACGACTTATGAGAGGTTTTACGAACTCAATGAAGTTCATTGGGGCAGTGTTTATCCTGTCATGACAACTATTGGGGTTATCGGTAAGTATATCATGGAACATAGACATCAGATAACACTAACGCCCCGCAGCCATTACCTATGCCTGCATTGCACCGCTTGTCCTTGTCTTTGCACTAACGGGCCTCAGATTTGTATACTTCGTTTATAAGTATACCTTAGTTCATATATATGATACCGAAACTCTGGACACGACGGGACGGTTTTACCCTCGAGCGATAATGCATATACTACTGGGGCTATATCTAGCCCAGGCCTATTTTATTCTGGCGTTTCTCAAATATGGCGCGTGGGGCCAGTTTTCCCTGCTTGTGTTGTTGGCCGTTTTTACTGTTTTCATACACCTGTCCCTACGAAAAGCTATGAATCCTCGCATTGATAGCTTTAGCACGCTCGATCATGACAGCGCATCTAAGGGGTTTCACCCGGGCGAGGATTATGCGGCTAGAGTCGTTGACCAGCATGGATCATCTTCAAACGTTGCGACTTCAACAGAGAGTCTGAGGGATCTTCCGCCATCAACTTTCAATAACAGCATTTGTAACACTCAGAAAAAGGTCAAAGATCGTATGTGTGGAGGCTGGTTCCGCACAGCGGCCTTTGAGGGCTTTCAGCAGGATGTTTCACCGGACCATACCGAGGATGAATTTATGGCCTTGTACGGGTCAAGTTGTTATCAGCCTCCAGAGACATGGCTTCCGAAACCAAAACTCTGGCTTCCTGAGGATGGTCCTATTAGTACCTACCTAGAAGCCCCAGATACTGAAGAGCCTCTATCCATATCGCACAATGGAGCACAGGTAGATGAGAAAGGTCGAGTGAAGTTCAATACGGAGCTTCCTCCCTTCCGTGATGATCTTTTATCTCATCGTTATCTCCATCTTGTCCTATAGTTATATATCAGAATAACATATAAAGTCAACTACATATTCTAACTGCCAACTTTCTTTATCCTGAGAAAATGACATTATTAGTACGCGGCCTGGTCTATAGCCGGCAGCCATATTTGATTTAAAGACAGCTGATAAGCGAGGGCAATAATTGGGTGGGAGCCAAAGCACGTTCTCGCCATGTTTCACAATCCATTCTCCGTGAATCTTGATACAGTGGCGGGACCGATCAGACGCTCGTAAGGCAGTTATCCCAATTGACTCAGGGCTAACATTAGGTGTTGGGTTTGGTACCTTTAAGTCCAGAATACCGGTGTCCGTGTAGAGCTGAGTGTTGGCCCACGAATCGAAAGGTAGGCGACGAAGGCTCCTACCGACGTCGATTGTTTGCAGACAGATGCACCGTCCTAAGTCCCAGATATTGACTTCTTCATCATACGAACCCGATGCGAGATACTGGGAATCCACTGGGAAGGCTAGTGATGATATCCCCGAGGCATGTCCCTCGATCATTTCAAAGTTGTGCTCTCTCATCTTCCAAATCCTAATCATCCTTAGACTTGATTATTAAGTCAAGAAGCTTCTCCTGGTCTGTTGTACACTCATCAAGAGCATCAACAATCAGCAGCACGCCATCCCGTAGTGGGTCTTCGATCATTGCCTTGAAGATCTTGGATAGAGCTTGCCATGCATTCCCATCCTCAAAAAGCTGCTTCCCTGCGTGATCGTATTTCTCCTCGATGTAAGAGATGAGCGGAGGACATTGAACAAGAAGAAGGTAGATCAGACCACGGAGAACAGCTGTCGCGTTACTTAGCCGTGCTTCGGTGGCTTGACAAAAGAAGTAGGACAAGAGGTGATGTTCATTCTCAAGTTCATTGATGAGTCCACATAACAACATTGTTTTACCCTTTCCAGGGTCGCCTTTGGTCCAGAGAAGTTGATTCCGTGAAGCGTAATACCATTCTTGAAACTTGTCGTTTCCAAGAATCCAGCGGTACGCATCTTCCAGCAGTCCACCTTTTGTTTCTTCGATACGGCTCTTGTCATCACGAGGATCAGTTTCGCGCAGATCGCGCAGACACTCGTTGCACTTTTCGTCCTGCTGCGGAACACTCTCTGGTGTGCTTGCATGGATTTCTTCTGTAGGAGGAAGCGTTTCGAGAAATTCCCTTACAAATGCGGCTGCCGTGGCGGCACCATATTCTTGCCATTCCTTGCTCTTGTGAGAGTCGGAATAATCACATATTCCCCGTACCGACAGAGAAGGACAAATATCGTTCAGGCCAGCCGCTTCCATCTCGAAACAAATGGCATTGAGTCCCTGTGCCACCTTATCGCGAATTGTTGAGTTTTTTATGATTTGATTGCCTGAGGCGATGGTGCCATAATAGACATACGGATTTTTTGTACTCCGCTCGCTTCTCCGTACCACCGCTGAAGGGCTGCATTCATCGCAGCTTGACGCTCGAGATTGGTGTCGACATGCTGAAGAGAATAGACGATCTGCTGCAGTTGGGCGGGCATAGGCTGGATACTCTCTGAACCTTTCTTCTGACATGAGGGGAATGTGGCTGCTAAGCGGTTGATGCTCCACTTGTAGAAGCGATAAAGCTTTGCCAATCAGATGTGCCAACGTCCTCGGGACTGCCGTGTGTTGGATATGTCCACCTGTGCCAATCTTCTCGAGGTCGTGCTGCACCACGCGGGTGCCAACAACATCGCCTAAACGAATGTCAAACACTATGTACTTGCTATCTGCGGTATCCAACATGTAATTATCGTTGGTGAAGTAGTCCGCCATAAATTTGACCTTTTCAACCTGTTGTTGGTTGCTTCATTCCTGTCGCAGCACGGCTCAGTTCAATGAGAGACCATAAGGCTCTTGACAATTAGTAACAAGATGGTAGTCTGCGTCGGACGGTCCACAAATTTGCGCTGTCGATTACGAAGATACTGGGCTCCTTTAATCAGAGATGGGATTTTTCAGTCAGACCTGTGCCGTTCTACAATATGTCGATGCGGAACAGAGTGCTATCCTCAACACTTTCAACACCGAGTAGGCTATTGACGAGGGCTTAATCACCATGATCATTGAAGTCTGCGACAAACTCGGCGACAGTGATGGAACCAAGATGCTTTGCTTGATCGGACTTGATCATCATAGTGGCATCGTAAACTCATATTTGGCATCCCAAAAGATTTAAATGCACCTTTGTACACTATTCCCTGTCTAGATTGTGAGCTAGATGTGTTATTTGCAGTCGAGACTTGTGGCTGAGAGCTCATTCCGGCAGAGAGAACCTAGTACACTATTCCCTTCTGTGTGCTGCATATCAAGATCGACGCTAAATTCTTCGGCCAGCTTGTAGATCTCAGATTCGCTTAGATTATTAACTCAGGATGCTCCTCAGCTTCTTTTGCTTCGCAGAACCTAAAGATCTTTGGGCCATACGAGCTCTATCAATTAATAAATGAAGAAGGAATCCCATTGCCTTTGATCAGTTGCGAAATTTAGGAATGGGCTAATCGCCGTAAAATTTATTCCGTTAGCTATAAACTGGGAGTGCTGATGGCCACGGCTCTCAGCTAATAAATAACTGGTTTATTTGCGTGTCTTAGATGGAACCAGATGAGTCATTTTAAAATTTTCATAATTTGATTGGATAGTGCCTATTTATTTTTTAGTGATGGACTTGTTTTTTAATAGAATCACCCGCTCCTCGCTATCTCGTCTTGATAGCAAGATAGACTTCAGGGTGTGGGTCAGGGCGCCTGGGATACTGTAGCGTAAGACTGAGCACGCTAAATGGCCCGAGTCAGGGACCAATGTCACCCCGAAGCCGGATGCATTTACAGTAGCTTGTCCAACCATGCTCTTACATACTCCCATATGACAATTCTCTCGCGATGACCCAGCATCAACCGAACTCACAAGACATTAACAACCACAGCTACATATCTAGTAAGCTCAAAATGCCAATCGGAGCTCGATCACGCAGCGGATGCGCTGCATGCAAGTCCCAACGGGTAAATACCCTCACCATACCATTTGCGACCATACAGAAATGCGCTGACGGGATCCATCATGACAGCTGAAATGCGATGAAACTTGGCCGTCTTGCGGCAGATGTACTCGTCTAGATATGAACTGTTCTGGGCCCATCATTCGTCTGAGATGGTCACAAAAGCACCAAGCACGTCCCATTAACAGAATCCAAAGACGAACGACACATACGAAGCAGTCATCAATGACTAGACACTCTGCCGTTCCAGATCAGCCGGAAGCTACTCTCCCGGACTCAAATTTCTCTTCGTTACCATCGGTGTTTGGCACTCCGGGTGTGGACGGAAATTATGACTTTTCCCCTAGCCACGATGATAATGGCTGGATCGACGAAGCGTTTGGGGACATGATGCCGGAACTCATGTCATTTGGCCTCATACCGAACGCTAGCACGACACCTATCCAGACGCCAGAGCTACTGCAAATGACTGACGAATTCGGCTCAACGACCGAGATGGCGGTGTTCAGTTCAGAGGGGCCATTGGACCAAGAGGGCGAGATTTTAGCATCACCCGCAGTAACTTTACCAATTGATACGAATCGACCGCAAATTGTCTCGTCTCAACCAGTTCAGGCCGCGGAAGCGCCTCAGCCTTACACTTCAACGGTCGTCGACCGACCTTTCAACGATTACAGCACCATTCTCGTCGAATACTACTTCAAAGATACAGCCGCTATCCTGGCCCTATACGACAGCGAGATGAACCCATTCCGATCAACGGTCTCTCGCGCATGGGCATCCTCTGAGCTAATATACTGCACACTGCAGAGTATGGCTGCTTCTTTCCTCTCCAATGTATATCCTCAGTTGCTACGTACCGGACTATACTTCCGACAAAAGGCTATCCATCTTCTGAACGCCCTCGACGACTCTGCAATACATGAACAGGCGCTTATTGCGTTATTCATGATCGGTGGAACGGCTAGTTGGTTCGACGTCAATGACACCGGATCCGAGTATTTTCCCCGCCTCAAGAAACATGTACAGAGTCTCAAGACTTCGGGTCGCATGTCCCCGACAGGGCATAGCCAAGCCTTTTTCGACAACACTTTGGCGTGCTGGGAGATGTTTCTAGCCTTTGTGGTCGATGGCGATGAGAATGAGGTTTTCGACTCGCCGCAATTGCCACTGTTGTAAGTTCACTCCACAGCCACGATTGCGAATTTTCGAATGCACTCTAACTTTATCAGACCAGCAGATCCAGGACCAGATCCCGGATCAATATTCCCCGTTGTCCAGATCCCCCATCCTGTAACTGGAGTCGCTCACGAGATCCATACGACTCTCGCGAGGGCCGGTCGTTTGGTCCGAAGAAATCGTCGTCGCGCCATGTCCAAGCAATTTCTCACCCGCGAGAGTATCCTAGAGGCACATCGCGAGGTCGATGAAGCCACGGACTTGGAGGTATTTCTGACCAACTTGCAAGTTCCGTTAGAGTCCGCCATAGTGCAAACTGGAGATTCTCAAACACCGACCTGGCATCTCACAGCCCTCGCAGAAGTGTATCGATTCGTTGGCCTTATTCAGCTATACCATGTCTTCCCCGATACTCTTGTATCGAGGATGAAATCCCAGAACTCACATGCTGGGAGAGAAGTCGCTGAAGTATCCGCGCATGAAGGGGAGGAGAGACTGAGACAGTTCACACTCAAGGCCGTCGAAATCCTCCGCTCAATACCTGCTGAGTCAGGGACCAAGGACTTCCATCCCTTCTTGATCGTCGCAGTCTGCAGTGGACTCACAATCCCAGTAGTCGAAGTATCGGCTTCTCCGGAGAGCATGGCGGGTTTGGGAAACTCGTTAGCTCTAGTGGCGGCTGACGTTCATCGGGCGCGGGGATTTCTGAGGGGTCGACTACAGCTGCTTTTGCATTCTCTTCCCAAGAACCCAATCCAGCGGTGTATCGACATTGTTGAGGCTACTTGGGCGGAGACTGATAATCGTTCTGGGAATTCAGGACGACCTGCGTACTGGATGGATGTGATGATGCAGAACAGTTGGGAGACCTTTATGGCATGATCGATCGGCATTGGATCCGATGCCAATGATGAGCAACAATTATCAGCCATTATTTTCCCAAAGCGGATGCGAAATGCCTCAATTGAGAGATATCTCGCCCGCTTAATCTAACTGCGATCGGCCTAGAATGTGGCGCAAAGAAGCAATGCGATTGTCATGCCACAGATTGTTTCCCTGGTGGAGGTACCTAGCCAGGGCAGACAGCCACTAGCCTGGAATGTCCTCTTGTAGTAAGTCGTTACGATTGTGCTCCGCTATACAAGCCGCCCAGTCACAACTCGCATGCTTATCGAATCGGGTGCATTTCGACGCTGGGTAGAGAAAAAGCTGGTCTACAACCATAAATAAGGCCGTTGTTGTTTTAACGACAGTGTCGAGATCTAAATTAGCGAAATTAGTCGACGATAATGAGATTCAAACATCTACTCCAAGTGCTGCCCCTCGCCGGGCTGGCCCTTGCCTGCAACCACCATCACGATGATAAGAAATGGACTGCGGAAGAGTTGGCCGAACTAGAAGCAAAATGGGGTTTCGATGTAACTTCTCTGTTTTCATATTCTTCCGAAACGTTGGCTGACAATTAAACAGTGGGCATTTGGCGGCATTGGTACGTTCGCGCATCTTAATCATGTCAAATGCCTTACGGAGCCAACGGAGCCCTACGACATCGCCATCATTGGCGCTCCATTCGACACCGCTGTCACGTATCGGCCTGGCGCACGGTTCGGTCCTAGAAGTATTCGACATGCGTCCGGACGGCAGCACTCACTCCGAGGCTATAATCCCCGAGCAGACGTCAATCCATATCAAAACTGGGCTAAGATCGTGGATTGCGGAGATATCCCCATTACACCTATCGACAATGATATTGCGCAGAAGCAGATGACGCAGGCTTTAGAACAATTGGGAATGCGCAGAACTGTGTCATCTATTTCCTCTAAGCCCAAGCTCTTCACGCTCGGTGGAGATCACAGCTTGACTTTGCCTGCACTCCGGGCATTGAAGAAGATTTATGGAGATCGCGAGATACAAGTCCTTCATTTTGATGGTACCCAGTCTCTCCTGCATATTCTATTTCGTGCTGACGCGTGCCTGTAGCCCATCTTGACACATGGAACCCTCACGCATATCCATCATACTGGGGAACAACACCTTTCAACCATGGATCCATGTTCTGGCTAGCCAATCAAGAAGGACTTCTCTCCAACTCATCATCCCATCCTTCAGTCCACGCAGGCTTGCGAACACGACTGACAGGCATTCAAGACAACGAAGACGATACCGCGCAGAACTGGATCCGTTTCTCAGCTGATGATATCGACAAGATTGGCACGCAAGGTATAATCGATGGCATCATGAAGATTCTAGGAACCGAAAATCTAGTATATCTCTCAGTGGATATTGACGTCCTTGACCCAGCCTTTGCGCCAGGAACTGGCACGCCTGAGCCTGGCGGATGGTCTACCCGAGAGTTCATCAATATCCTTAGAGGCATCGAGGGTCTGAACTTGGTCGGCGCCGATGTTGTGGAGGTTTCGCCTATCTATCAAGGAGCGGGTGAGGAGACGACTTTTGCAGCTGCGCAGGTCGTTTATGAGATTTTGACATCGATGGTCAAGAGAGGATTACAGGATTTAGGAAGATCGGATAAGGCCAGTAAGGATGAACTATAGTTCTGTGCTCATTTGATTATCACTATTAGCATGAAGATAAATACAAATCCACGTCAATTCAAGATGAAATTAGAGGCACTATTAAAAAGAGCATTATAGCTTAATTCTATAT